>CDFF01070469.1:0-16971 GCA_000826265.1 Acanthamoeba culbertsoni
CTGTTTCAGATTTGGGCAGAATTGGAGAGAAACAGCCGGCAAATAGAAGCAACTAAAGCCTTTTTGTTGGTCCATATCATACAACTACCGGCCATCGTCTTGCTCTTCGCATAAATAAACACGTAAAAGGTAGGCACGCCAAAGAAGCGGGAAAAAGGCAGAGCAAGAGGGAGCGGGGTCTCTTTCGAGCCTAAGGAAGCCGGCTGCGTTCCTCTTCAGTTGGGAAGACGAGCCTTGAGCGCCGCGACCTCCTCCTTGAGGGCGGCGATCTGAGCGTTCGCGGCCGCCTTGAACTCTTCCATCTCCCTGCGGATGTCTTGCGTCACCACCTCCTGCAGCCGACCAAAAGAAGACCGTTAAGACAGAAGACAATTGTCGCCATAAGCACCAAAGCGCAACGAACCTGTACGGACTGCCGGAAATCGGCGTCGTCGAGGAATATCGACAGGACCTGCAGCTTGAGGGTCTGCTTTCTGTCGAGGCCGAGCTCGTCCGCCGACTCGCGCGATCCCTCACGGGAGGCCGAGATGCTGTTCTTCCACGAGCTGACCTTCGATTTGCCCAGCGGGTCCCCGCTGTTCGACTTGGGCGTCAACACTGCCAAGAGATACAATTAAGAAGAGCTACGGGGAACAAGCCAACTTGCCCGTTGAAATGAGGGCCGCATGGGGAGAAGGGTACAATGGAGTATACCTTGTTCTCTGGACTGATGAAGGGCTGCCTGCTGCTCGTCGAACTCCTTACCGAGAAGCTTGGCCAGCTTGGAGGAGGTGCTGCGGTTGAGATGGAGGTTGGAGGCGGTGAGCGCGGACGGGCGGGAATCGAGCGACTCCTCGTCCTGCATCTGCTCGTTGCAATCGACACAAGAAAAAGGGAAGGAAAGGGAAGGGAAATGGGACTCACGTTAGCGCGTTTCGCCCTTCAAGGAGGGGATTTTTTTGGGGGAGGGGGGGGGCGAGGTTTGGACCTTGGGCTGCGCGGCCTTCTTGACGGGCTTGGCCTTCTCGGGCTTGTTCATGAGGCTGACCGTGGCGTCGTTGATCTGGTCGGGGGTCCAGACCTCCTCGGTCTCGATCCACTCCTGGATGAAGGGCACGGGCTCGAGGCAGAACAGGGCCTGCTGGTACTGCTGGATCTCGGCGATGGCGGTGGCCATGAGCGTGCGCTTCTCGAAGTTGATGAGGCCCTGCAGGAGCGGCGGGTGCTTCTCGTCGATCTCGGTGAGCGTGCGGAGGTAGGCGCCGACGTAGGGCAGGCACGGGGGCTGGACGTTGTGCAGCTTGTCCTGCAGCTTGGTGAAGTTGCCCTCGATGAAGCCCTTGAGCTTGTTGAACGTGTTCTTGGACGACACATGGCCCCACACGAACTTGAGCTTCTGGATCTCTGGCAGCATGAGCGCCGACACGATTTCCACCTACAGCCAAAAAAGAAAGAAGGGAAAAGAAAAGAAAGAGAAAAGTAAGGAAATGGTTAGAAAACAACATCGAATGTGAAGAATGAACGGAATGCAGCCCGGGACGGACCATGGAGCCGAAGTTGTTGATGCTGAGGCACTTCTCGGCAATCTTGATCCACTGGGTGACGTGCTGGGCGGCGGCCTCGATGGACGGCTGCTTGACCACGTCGGTGGCCACCCACATGCGGCTGCGCGACTCGCGGCTGAGGAGGGCCATGACGTTGGGCGCCACCTTGTCCTTGTCCGGACTGTTCCACGCCTGGTTGAGGAGCTCCCACGGCTTGATGTTGAGGAACAGCTTCTGCTCGATCAGCGCGAGCTGTCTCGCGATCTCCTCCGGGTGATAGTCCATCAGCGTAGGCTGGCTCTGCACACACACACACACACACATAATTTATATATTTCCACACACATGGGACAGGAAAAGAACGAAGCGTGGAGCCTTCATTTTATGGGGGAGGGGGGGGGTGGAGGGCGTACGGTGAGGTTGGAGGGGAGGAAGGGCGGGGGAGGCTTGGACATCATTCGCCGCTCGACGGTCTCGCCGCCCTCGCGCTGGCGCTGGATGGTGCGCTTGAGCGCTTGGCCGGGCTTGTCCATGCCGTCCTGGATCATGAGGTCGGCCAGCGCCTCGAACTTGTTGACGAGGGCCGGGTCGGCTTCGTTCATGTACTTGTCCACCCAGTTCTTGGCCACGTTGAAGACTCGCAGGCGGATGGGGATGCGCTTGGCGATGCTGTAGCGCTCGCGCAGCTCGGACGAGGTGTCCTTGGGCCAGGGGATGTTGAAGCGCATCATGAGCAGGTCGAGCACCTCCTCGGCCGTGGTGAAGGTGCGGTAGGTCAGCAGGAACGTGTTGACCAGCGACGGATCCGGCCAGTTCTCGTGCGTGAGACGCTCGAGCAGCTTCTCCAGCGTGGCCGCCTTGATGGTGGGCCGGGCGCCCTCCACCATCGCCGACACGTCGATATCGAACACGAGATTGTCCTGCACGCAGAGACCCACACGCAGCGTCAGCAAGCCACCTTAAGAGGCAGGACACTCTTTGGGAGGGGCAAGAAGAAGGCCAGGAGAGAAGGGAGGGGAAGAGCGGCACCTTGCTGTCGGGGGCGTAGAAGCGGTAGCCCTCGATCTGCTCGAGTTCGCCAAAGTCCTCCTCCTCCTCCTTCTCCTCCTCCTGCGGGGCGCTCTGGGAGACGACGGGGCTCTTGGTGGCGTCCTCCTTGGCATCGGACCGTTCCTTCTGCTGAACAATGGAGTCTCATCAGCCCTTTCCCTTTATCACATGTGTGTGTGTGTGTGTATGACATCCAAACCTTCTTCTCGGCGCGCTTCTTGAGAAGGTCCTTCGACGAGGCGAAGATCTGGGAGGCCGACGGCTTCTTCTTCTGCGGGGGCGCCATGTCCTTGGGCTCCAGACGCGTAGACGCGCTCTACAGATTCCGGAGTTTAGTTTACCAACCAATCGGGTTCACTCTGTAGTTCCGATTGGAAGAGGAGGGGAGGGGAGGGAAGGCGCGCACGTAGGTCTCGTTCTCCTCCCAGTACTCGAGGTTAATGAGCATCTCTTGGAGCCAGGGCACGGCCTCGAGGCAGTAGGGCGTCTGCTGGTACTGCTGTATCTCGCGGATCACCGTTGAGATCTTCCGTCGCTTGTCAAAATTGATGAGGCCCTCGTCGGTCACGTAGTCCTTGTTGCCGTCCTCGATGAAGGTGAGATCCGTGAGGTACACGCCCAGGTAGGGAATGCAGGGCGGGTCCACGCTGTGCAAGTGGTCGCGGAACTGCGCAAACGGAGGGAAAATGGGAAAATCAGAGAAAGAAAGAGAAAAAGAGAAAGAAAGGGGGGGGGAGAGAGAGAGACGTGCCTTTTGGAAGTTCTTTTCTCGGGACATGAGGGCGTGAATCTCCTCGTATTTCCTGATATAGCTCTTGTTACAGGCGGCCCATGTGTGCTTGAGACGGAAGATGGCCGAGCACTGCAGGCCGGAGATGATCTCCATCATCGCGTTGTAGTTGTTCAACTTCTCGCAGCCCATGGCGATCTGATCGCGTACCCGCATCATCCGCATATTAGTAAGTCGTCGATGGCATCCTCAATAAATAATATATTAAAAAATAAAAATAAAAATAAAAATAAAAAGTTAAGGAACTCGATTGAGGCGAACCTGAATGAACCGCTCGAGAGTGGCAGCTCGCTTCTTCAGGTTTTCCACCTTAAGGATCTCGGTGGTTACCCAGCGCGAGACCGAGTTGAAGCGCTGGATCATGGCCATGATGTTGGGCGCCTTCTCGTCGCGGGTGGCCTTCTTGGTCCAGGCCTGGCCCAGGCATTCCCACGGCTTGATGGACTTGTAGAGGCTGTACTCGATGAGGGTCAGCTGGCGCGCGATCTCCACCGGGTCGATATCGGACAGCTCCACGGATGAGGTGTCCAGCGGCACGATGGGCTTCGGCGGTGCCTGGCTGAACTGCACTTCGCTCTCAGTTTCGTTGCCCTGCACAGGACATAAGACATACACTGTCCGTTAAATGGCTACGCTACAAGTTGCAGAAAAAGAAAAGAGAGAAGAAATTATAAACGGAAAATTGAAGAACGGCAAGAATATTAAAAACAGGGGGTAAAGGGTGGCTCGGGGGGAAGGGGTGCGAACCTCCATCTTCTTGGTGATGAGGCGCTTGAGCTGCTCACCGGCCTTCTCCATGGCGGTGTTACCGGTGCCCATCATCGAGGTGTTGATGAAGTCGAGCAGTGTGTTGGTGAGGGTCGTGTCTGAGCTGAAGTCGTAGAAGTGGGTCTGAACCCAGGCCTTGAGCACGTTGAACACGCGCAGCTGAATGGGGCTTTGCTTGTTCTTGGTCCATGCGTCCATCTCCTTTTCATCGGCTCCTCGAGGCGCGGGCACGTTGTAGCGGGTAACCAGCAGCGCCAACAGCTCAGTGGGTGTCGTGAACGATCGGTAGGTAAGCAAGAACGCGTTCACATAGTCGGTGTCTGTCACAAGCGAGAAAGCCATCAGTACGTAGAGTTACATGTGGAGAATAATTATTCGCATTTCTTGCGTTTTTGTTCTTGCGAACAACGTTGAAAAGTAAAAAATAACTGATATAATTCATTAGGTTGTGGGGAGGATGGTCTGGTGATATAATTTTATAAATAAATAATAAATTAAAGAAACTACATAGATCAATATATGGTACCAGGGTATTTCTCATAGGTGAGGCGTTCAATGAGCTTCTCGAGCTTGCCTGCCTTGACCGCAGGGCGAGGCTGGTTTGCCGTCTCAGGGGTGAAAATGAGATTCTTCTCCGAGTCTTCCTCATTGAAGGGGTAATCGGCCTAAGGGGAATCAAGAGCAATCAGGAAAAAAACAGTTTGAAAACAACTTGAATTGGGCCCCAATTCAAATTGCCATAGACAGATTTAAGGAATGTTGAGGAGAAGGGGCGAGTAATTGAAACGAAATCATGATGAGAAAGGCTGGGGGCGAACCTCATCTTCCCATTCAGGCGAGGGGGCGCGCGAGCCAGATCGAGGAGAGGAAGAAGTTTTCATTTCTCCCGAGCTGGTGTAGGATGAGGAGGAGGAGAGCGGCGAGGGAGCTGAAGGTGAATCGGGGCTGCCGCTGATTAAGTGGCTGACCAATTCCTCCTGTAGGGGCTGTGGAATGCTGTCCCGGTTGCGCGCCTGCGTTGGTTATTGGATGTGTGTGAGGGAAGGCGAATGGCTGGAAAGGAGGGCCAGAACGGCGGACAAAAACTCGATCAAGATACACCGTAGGTTGTGCCCGACCACCAGCCCCTCACAAAAATGACAAGTACAAAAGGTCGACAGATAATATGCGCCAGGGATGAGGTGTAATAGGAAGAAGGACCAATAAAACGACCACAAAAAAGGACCATAGCACACGAAACTTAAAAAGAGAAAAGGAGAGCCAACAACACCGACAAAGAAAATGAAATGCGCGTGAGCAAGAAGGCGGGCCCCTCGTACCGGAGGTGGAGGTTTAGAGAAACCACCAGGCTTGGGGGGAGGGGCAGCGGCGAAGGCCGGATGGAAGGACTTCCTCTCCCGGTGGCTAGGCACTGCTTTGTTGCTGCTGGAAAGCGAAGCAGAGGCGGACGAACTTAGAGGTGATCCGGTACCTGTGTTCCAGGTTTAGTTGGCCCAATGTTCCAAACAACAAAAAAAAGTGCATGCGTGGTAGGGGAGTTTCATATGAAGAAAGCGAAGCTGTAGCGCGATAGCGTTGAGTAGGTGTGGAGGTGGGGGAGTACCTTCTTTGGAGGAAGAGGTGCCACTCGGGCTGGAGCCCAGTTCTGCAGGCGGGGGAGGGGCAGCCTTCGCGAAGGCGGGGTGCTTTGGGCTTGAGCTTCCATTACTCGCAGCTGCAGCAGCCCGCGCGAAGAAGGGCGACCTTGCCGTGCTCGGCGAAGAGGAGGACTTCATCCAGCCGGGGTGACGTGACAACAACAGCAGAAGCGAAGGAACAAATACAATAAAAAAATCGTGAGACCGAAAGCCAATTGGCTGGTTCGACCAGAAAAAGGAGCAAAAGGAAAATGGACAAGGGCCACGAGGCCAAGGAAATAAACTCGCTAAGCTCCATGAGAGCTGGGGGCCGTACTTGAGGAGCAGGCTGGTCCCCGTTGGTGGTCGCTACTTTCGTGGCATTGCCGCCCGCTATGGGTACGCTCCCGCCAATCCCCGAACCGGGACCCCCTGTTTTCTTCAGCTGCGGTGGTCCAGTAATGGGTGGCAGTCGCATGCTCGTGGACAGGCGGTTGGGGTTGCTGGGGGAAGCTGCGCGCAATAAAGAAAGGAAGCGTGGAGGAGTGAGCCGAGCGAAAAGGGCAGGTTAAAAAAACACGGTGACGACAACTTTAGGCCCGACAGTTCACTTTTGGACCGAGGAACATCGAAAAGCGGACGTGGTAGCGGCAACCCACACGGAAGGGGAGAAGTGGGCGGCAGGTGATAAGGGAGGAGAATTACCCGAAGGCATGGGAGGAAGAGGAGGTAGATTCTCTCCGCTTGGAGGCTCCGCTCTCGAGGCTTCCGGGGCCTCCTCCTTCTACGGGGCGGAACGGAACAAGAGGGGTGAGCGCAAACTTACGTTCGGAGAGGAGAGGAAAGGAAAGATTTAACAAACCCTTGTTGCCACGGTGGAGGTAGACTTTTTGAGCCACGACATTATAGCGGCCGAGCCGGCAAAAGATAACGAGACTTGCGGGAAGAAGTTGTTGAAGACGGGCACCTGGGTGCCGCACGGTTACGTAGGGCTGGTTCAAATTGCTTTGTTATTAATGGGACCCGCGCCATTGGCGTACATGCGATGTCCAACCGCAACATAGGCCGCAACTCCTTTTTCTGGTGGTACTTTTATCGTCTGTACTTTTCCCTTCCCTGGGACGCAGAGTGAGTCCAGGGCTGCACATTGCTCCCCCATAGGTACAGCGTGCCTGTAGGAGCTTCTCGCCGACGAATATGTGCCCTTTTTCTTGAACGCGTGCGTGGTCCTCACACAAAAAGCGGTAAGAAAAAAAGATGGGTCTGACTTACTTAATCTGCGTTTTGATTTATCCGGAATTCAATGGCTGTGCCTGGTCTTGAGAACGAACAGATCATATTTCCTCACGCCATTGAGCAGCAAGGGTCAAGCTAGTTTGCCTGCACAGTGCAATATATATTCCTTCGTTTTTGTTTCCTCTCTAGAATTTGACAAACTGTCGCTTATCGCCCTGATCGCGCTTGCCGTACGGGTTTTGCGCAGAGAACTGGTGCCCGGAGCTAGCCCCTTTGCTATTGCTCTTAGACTGCTTGGCCCATCCTCCCCCAAATCCCTTCCTCTTGACGCGCGTGCCCTTGGCGCCCACGTTCAAGTTCACCTTGGGTGGAACGGTAAAGCCAAACGACTTGGCGACCTGAGAAGAGAGATGAGCCAATGTACTGCTTTGTTAGGACGGTAAACGTGTCACCGAGGCCTACCTTCTGGAGGTCCAGAGCGTGGACATCAAAAATGTGTTTGTGGGAATGCGAGGCATAGGCCAACAGGTAAGAACGGTAAGCATCCCGTGCCGACTTGTGAAGATAATAGTTCTTCTCTACGAGTCTCTCCAGCTAGACGGCCGAGCGAAAGGACGAGGAGACGAAGAACGTCAGTTCATTAACCAGAAGACCGGTGAGAAAAGACCCGCTCCATACCTGAGCCTGCACGTTGGCCACCTTCTGTTGCGGGAACTCATACTCGTCGAGTTCGACGCGGGCTGCCTTAAGGTACTTGAGGTAGCCCAGCTCGGTGGGCAGCACGAAGAGGAGGGCTCGCCCCTCTTTGCCTGCTCTCGCCGTACGGCCTACTCGGTGAATGTACTCCTGTTGGCCATGTAAGGAAGCAGATGATGTTAAAATGAGACGACGACCTCATGGGCCGAGCTTTTGAAGCGAGACTTTGGGGGGGGGGAGCGGCGTGCCTTCGGGTCATCAGGAGGGTCGAACTGGATGATCCAATCTACCTCAGGGATGTCGAGGCCTCGCGCCGCAACGTCAGTGCATACGAGGATGCCGTGGGAAGCATTGCAGAACTCGAAGAAGGTGGCAGTTCTCTTGGCCTGCTTTTGTCGCCCCTGTAATAGCGGAGGTTTAGCGAAAAAAGCGGGCTTGGGGTGAACGTGTGGGAAAATGAGAGGAAGAGAGAAGCGTACGTGAAGTTCCAACACGGGGATGTCAATGTAGTTGAGCAGCTCGGCGTGATACTTGACGGAGTTGCAGGATGAGAAGAAGACGATCACCTTTTTCTTGAGGTTCTTCTTCAAGAAGGTGAAGAGCAGCAAGAACCGCATGTCGCTTGGCACCACTACATAGCCCTGTGTAGTATGCAGATTGGGAAAAAGGAAATGAAATGCACGGTTACCATTTCGCACCAATAGGGAATACAGCCAGTTTAAAAAAAAAGAAAGAAAGAAAAAAGAAAAACGGACCTGCTTGAGCCCCTCGCTGGTGGCGTGAGCACGGTGGTCGTCTACGCCGATGTACTTGACGTCGGGCTTGAGAGACAGCTTGGCGAGGTCCTGAATCTTCTTGGTCTGGGTGGCCGAGAAGAGTAGCGTCTGGCGCTCCTTGGGAAGGAGCTTGATGATCTGCGTCATCTCTTCTTCGAAACCGATCTCGAGGCAGCGGTCGGCCTCGTCGATGATCAGCATCTGGAGGTTGCGGTAGTTGAAGCCGCGGGTGGACTGAAGGTGGTCGAGCAGTCGACCGGGCGTGGCCACGATGAGGTTGACGCCCTTGACCAGCTTGTCCGCCTCCGCCTTGCGGTTAGCGCCACCCATGATGAGGCCGTGAGTCTGGGTATGGTATCGCATGAGCTCACGCGCGACGCCATAGATCTGCAGACACAGCTCGCGCGTGGGCGAGAGGATGAGGACTCCCGTGCCTGACGTTTATAAATAAAATAAAAATAAAAATAAAAATAAAAATGTTAGTGTTGATGCAAGGGGATGTAATGGTTTAGTAAGGAAAAATGAACGTTGATTGACGAACCATTGCGAGGCATGAATTTGGCTTTGGCCAGCAACTCTATGGCGGGGATAAGGAAAGCAAGAGTTTTACCGCTGCCCGTCCTGGCAGCCGCGAGGATATCGCCTCCGCCCAGAGTATACGGGATGGTGAGCGCCTGGACCTTGGTCATGCGCTTCATGTTCATCTCTCGAAGTGCATCGCGCGTTTGATCCAAAAGCTCAAGAGATTCAAAGGATTCGTTGGTAAGAATGGCCTCCAGACCTAGAATTTGGACCAATCGTCAGAAAAACGGTGCTCATCTCCGCCAATCCGCGGATAATCTCGTACCTTTGCTGGTGGTTTCCGGCTGGGCCTGTTCCGTTTCAGTCTGTTTCTCTTCCTCTTTTTCTTCTTCAATCTTCCCCTCGCTTTGTGCCTCTTCAGACCGCTCTTCCTCGTCGGTCTTCTTTCGTTTCTTTTGCTTCTTGGTGGCAGGTTCGGCTGGTGCTGTCTTATTTGCGTCCTTCTTCCTCTTCTTGCCACCCGCAGGGGCAGAAGATGTAGTCACCTCCTCTGCAGTCTCTGTCGTTGCCTCCGTCCCCTGCATTTCCTCCGTTTGCTGGACATCGTTGGTTGAGAGGCGCTTATTCTTCCGCTGCTTGGGCATTGTGGCTCCAATACTCAATCGTTACGGGTAGAATGAGAAATTGGGGTGATGTGTTTTACGGAGAAAGAAACAAGAAGGCCAAGTGACGTCAGCTTTCAAACACGCCTGTTATTTGGAGAAAAGCGAACTAAGCAGTTTTTTCTCTTTGAGCGTCCTCAGAAAAATACAAACTCCGCTAATTGGCCTGTCTCCGGTTATATCTCGACGCAACTGTTCCGTATTAATTAAGGAATCCAAACAAGGGTGGTGCCAGCGACCACCGGTGCGCAGACTCATCCCTCTCTTCGTCTCTTCCTTTCCGTGGTGCGGCCGTCATAAAAGCAGCTGGTAAAGGGCTAAAGCACGACGCACCATGAGTGAAAAGGAAAAAGCGCAGCAGTGGCGTGATAAAATCACCAAGAAAATCGAGGTCTTCCTTGAATCCTACTCTTGTGCACTACGTTTCCGGCCACTCACCTTGTTCCCATCTTACATAGTCACACAAAGAGCTTCAGGCTAAGGAGTTGCCTGAACTCGTCAAGCTTGTAAAAGCGTGGGAGGTAGCCATACACGGTCCGTGCCTCCCCCCTCGAGTGTTGTTGTTGTGTTAGCCCAGCCTCCAGGCTTACTGTAGCCTCAAAGAGAAATTCCAATTCTACAAGAGTATTGCATTCCTCTACACTACTCCGTCTCCTAATGTTGTTCTCTTCTTCCGAAATGTAGCTTCGGCGGATGCAGCTGCCAGGGTGGGCGAAGCATTTTCGCATATTGCCGACTCTGTTGGTCGTGATACCGAGTGGGGTGCGTGTTTTCCTCAGTCTCCTTGTTTACTACTCGACCGGCTTTAATTTCCTTGTTCTGTTTTTCTCTTTCTCTTTCTCTTTCGCTATTTCGTTTGCAGGA
Organism: Acanthamoeba culbertsoni; assembly: GCA_000826265.1. Lineage (NCBI taxonomy): Eukaryota > Discosea > Longamoebia > Acanthamoebidae > Acanthamoeba > Acanthamoeba culbertsoni. Next base: position 10,504 of record CDFF01070469.1, read on the forward strand.
CAACAATTCACAAATTTTGCCGACTTCCAGAAGAGGGTAGTTGCCCTCGAGGAGGGATGGGTACTGTGGTTTCTTTCCTAGTTTGTTGGTTGGATTGCTCTCAATCAAAGACACAACCCATAACCAAAATGACCTGACCAATCGTCGTCATCGAGTAGGCCCGCACGCTCGAGGAGAAGTTCGCGATGCCTGTCTCCCTCACTCTCAGCAATGAAGCCAAGCAGATCGCCTCCAAGGAGGCCGATGTAAAGAAAGCCCTCAAGAAGTATGAGGGTGTGATTAAAGTGAAGGGAAGCTGGGCCCGCAAGGAGTCGAAGAAGGGCGACTCCATGGTCGCAGTACGCGAAACTGAAACTTCCCTCTTGTTGTTCCCCCTCCCCCCCGAAAAATTCGCGACACACGCTGAATTTTCTTTGAAAACCAACACAGGCCATGAACGAATTAAACGACACAGTGAAGGAAGTGGAGGAGAAGCGAGAGAAGATATGGCATGACGTGCAGTGGCACTGTTCCCAATCGTACTTTATCCTCCTCCAGGCCCTCTGCAGCACCATCAAGGAGAAAGGTGACTACTACGAAAGGGGCCTCTCCAACTTTAACCACTTCAAGCCTTCTCTCGAAACAGCCCAGAAAACTCAGGTACTTCCCCCCTTCCAGTGCTCAGTTGCATTGCTACGTCGGCTTATTTTCAACCATTCCCAACCTCCTTTCCACTTACCCATCTTCTTCTTCTTCTTCTTCTTCTTCTTCTTCTTCTTCTTCTTCTTCTTCTTTAATATCGTCAGCCCGAGAAGTCCCTACAGGTCAAATCCGACGACCTCGCCATCCTCTATTCCGACGCTGACGAACCATGTTCGTTTTTCCTATGCAACACCCTGTCCATCGAAAGTCGCTTCCTGACCCCTTCCTTCTTCCCTTCTTGTCGTACACACACACACACACACACAAAAACAGCCAAGGACAAGAAGGCACGCAAGGCGGCAACGCTGAGCAAGCGCACGGGAAGCGTTTATGCGGGCATCAGCGCCGACAACCCCCCACTGTCCGCCCCCGCCGCGCCGCCCGTCGCATTCACCCGCTCGGGCGAGAACAGCGTGCGCGCCACTTGGGGCCCGCAGTCGGCTGCGCGCCTGGAGGAGGCCCTGTACGCGATGGCGCGCCCCACGGGCACGAATCCCGGCGCCCCCGCCGTCGGGGCGAGTCCCGCGGCCACGCCCCGCGCGTCGCCCGGCGGCAAGCGGGTGCGCGCCAAGTGGAGCTTCGTGGCGGAGCGCGAGGGCGAGCTGTCGATGAACGTGGGCGACATCCTGGTGGTAGTCGATCAGACCAACCAGAACTGGTGGATGGCCGAGCTCAACGGCAAGCGCGGTGTGATTCCCTCCAATTACGTCGAAGTCCTTCCCGACGAGCCCACCCTTCCCGGTATAAGCTCCCTTTCTTCCTTCCACTGGAAATATCAATAACCCACTCACACACACACACACACACACACAGACGAGCTGCCCCCCATTCCGTCCATCAGTTTGCAGCCCATTTCGCCTCGTTCCGATGATGGCTTCGACAAGGACGGCCTGCCTCAGTTCCCTCCCATGTCTCCGCACGGCGCAGCACCGACTCCCGCGCCCTCCTCTGGCGCGCAAGGGGTTCGGCTGCCGGGATTCGGCGCGCAGCTGCCCAGCGCCGCCTCGGGCGTCACTCCGCGGAAGCTCAGCGCGGGAGCGCAGGCCCTGCCCCGCCCCACGACATCCGTGTCGCCCCGAGTCGGCGGCCCCAGCGGCGGCGGCGGCATGCGGCCGGTCTCCACGATGGGCATTCCCGCGAGCAGCGGCCTGAACTTGAACCACCTCCAGCCCACGCCGCATCTCGCCCCGCCAATCGCCATCTCGCCGCGTCTCCCGTCCCTCCCCGCCGTGCCTCCGCCCGATGTCTCCGAACTCCCTCCCGCGCTGCCCGTTCTCCCTCCCGTACGCTCTTTCCCCTCCCCCATCCCCTCTGCGTGTGAGAAGGGGTGACGATGTCATGCTGACACTCCTCCCATGCTCTCCCAGGTATCGCCCCGTACCGCCCCTACCGTGTCTGTGCCCAGTCGCGCGGAGCCCGCCGAGATACCATCCGACATCCCTCCTCCCCCTGCACTGTACATTGCGCCCCTCCCCTCCCCAAAGAAACAATGCGGTTCATGAGGGCGAGAGCTAATTGAGCGTCCCCCCCCTGACCTTGACCTGCCGGCAGAGAGCCGCCGGCGAAGCAGGAGGATGAGTGGCAGCAGTTCTTTACTGACGATGGACATCCATACTACTACAACCCGCGCACAGGCGAAAGCCGCTGGGGTTAACATCCTGCGCTTCCTCTTATTGGCCCGGCGCGCTGATGTAGGAGGAGGGAGTGGAGTGGGAAGTAGAGTAGGATCTAGCAAGAGAAAATAAATTAGTGTAACGAATTCGTCGTACCAGCGCGCAAGGATTGATCAATCCCCGTATCTGTACAAAGCAGAGCACTTCCCCACTTGCTGTGCACGAGACCGTGTTTGAGCTCCTCTGCAACATGCCTAATGAGCGCTTAATGCAGTTTAAAAACTGTAGTTCCAGGAAAACCATAGCAAAAATTAAATAAAATTCGAAAAACACGCACGAGGTTTGGTGGTTGCGTTGTTCCCAAAGTGAAGACCGGAGAAGCAACAACAGTCGATGCAACAAGCACACACAACAACCATGAGCACTGCGTCCAATTCAGCTGCCACCCGGCGAGTCCATTGTGTAGCCGGCCACCTCAATTGCGGCTCTCTTGTTCATGGACTCGAGGTGCAGAGTGTTTCTGAAGTTGCGTCGGACGGACCCTCCACGCTGCGTGCCGAGCGTGCTGGTGCCTCATTTAATGTGCGAACAATGACCCATTTGCTTGACGGAGGCGAGGAAATCACTCGCGTTAAGGAGGAATATGTTGCTTTGCTCGAGCGCGACCCCGTGCTCCTCGATCCCGGTTTCTACGATCGTACCAGAGAGCAAGCCCGTTATCGTGTCATGCAAAAGATGAGGCGCTTCTCCGAGATTAAGCCCGACGACCCGGTTCGCTCCAAAATCCTCAATGACCTCATCGCCCTCCACGACGCCTCCTTCAGTACTCGCCTTGCTGTGCACCACACTCTCTTCATTGGCGCCCTCACTGGCCAAGGCACCAAAGGTACCACCAGGCTGCCGCAACGTCTCCCCTTTCCGCTTATTCTGCGTTTGTCGGGTTTTTATCTAGAGCTGCAGGAGAGATATGTGGCCGACGCCCGCAAACTGCGCGTTATTGGCTCCTTTTCCATGACTGAGAGTACGCCTCACCTCCTTCCCTTGCAGAGCACTCCGGGTTCTTCTTTTCTTGGTCTGGCCTGCTTATTATTTAATTCTCCGGTAGTGGGTCACGGCTCGGCGATCCGTCACTTCGAAACCACCGCCCATTTTGACAAGGCGACAGATACCTTCGTCATCAACACACCCACCCTCACCGCCACCAAGTGGTGGATAGGTACGTGTTGCCTTTTCCTTCTTTCCTTTTCCTTCTTTCCTTTTCTTTTTCTTTTCTCTTACCAACTGCTTACGTGCTTTCTGTTGGCGGTCAGGCGGGGTGGCTCACATCTCCACGCACACCATCTGTTTCGCGCGACTCATCATCGACGAAAGGGACTACGGCGTCCACTCGTTCCTCGTGCAGCTCAGGGATCGCGATGGCAACGTCATGCCCGGCATCACCATCGGCGATTGCGGCAAGAAGATGGGCCGCGACGGCATCGACAACGGATGGATCCAGTTCAAGAACGTGCGCGTGCCGCGCGACCATATGCTGCAGAAGTGGGCCAAGGTCTCCCGCGAGGTACATATCGCGCGCACACACACACACACACACGCACACATGGCACATGCACACACACACACACACGTCCATTTATCTTCAATCACGCACGACGCAAGTAGGAAATAAGTTTCGACCTTTAACACATGCATGTGTCCTTATATACGTGCAGGGCGTGTACAGCCAGCCGCCCAAGGCCCAGCTGGCCTATGGCGCTCTGCTCGGCGGCCGAGTGTCCCTCATTCTCAACTGCAATGACCAGCTCAAGCGCGGCCTCACCATCGCCATCCGCTACTGCGCCGTGCGCAGGCAGTTCGCCAACAAGAAGGGGCCGGAGACCCAGATCCTGGACTACCAGACCCACCAGATCCGCCTCCTCGAGCCTCTCAGGTGCCGCTCACCTCCCCCCTCCCCCCTTTCTCCTCCCTATACCTCTCTATTGTTTCCTCACATTGGAGTATGAACGCAGCGGTGCGTTTGCCTGGACTTTCACCGGAAGAGCGCTCGAGGCGCAGGCCGCCAAGCTCCAGCAGGAGCTCGCCAACGGCGACCTCACCAACCTGCCCGACCTGCACGCCACCTCTGCCGGACTCAAGGCTATAAGCACATGGCAAGAGGCCTCTAGAGCTCCCCTTTACCCACCCCGCTTGCTGACGTTGTGCGGTGTTCGTGTGTTCGTGTGGTCGTGTGCGTGTATGTGTGCGTGTGCGGACGAGCAGGTATATCAACGCTGCCCTGGAGCAGGCGCGTCAGTGCATGGCTGGCCACGGATACTCTGCTTACTCGGCCCTCCCCACTCTGGTCTCCGACATGGGCGTCAACTGCACCTGGGAGGGAGACAACACCGTCATGCTCCTCCAAACCGCCCAGGTTTTTCCCGCCTCTTTTCCTTGTTTTTCATTTCATTTCATTTCATGGAAATATCGTGTTGTAGCGACTATGACTACATTCCACCGCCCTACGGCTGTTGTTGACCGCATTTTTTCGGGGGGGGGGTTGCTGTTGACAGTACCTGGTCAAGTCGATCTCGCGCGTTTTTGAGGGGAAGAAGCTGGTCGGCAGCGCCCGCTACCTGGAGCGCGCCCAGGAGATCCTCACCCAGCCCCCTCTGGCAGCCGCATCCGCTCAGGACTTTGTACGCGTCCCAACAACCTTCCCATTTTACGATGAGGTCTTCTCCTGGGCGCTGCGCGACCTGTTCCTGTTCTGACCCATTCCGCTGCTTTACGATTCGTAGGAGAACGAGGGCCTGGTGGTGCAGCTTTATGAACGCGCTGCGATTAAGAAGATCGCCAGGGCTGCACGCGCGGTTCAGCGCGAGATGAAGTCGGGCAAGCCCAAGGAGGAAGCGTTCAATGCGTGCCTGATCGACCTCGTTCGCGCGTCGGAGGTAATAGAAAAGAAAACAAGAAGACTCCTTCACCTTCCTTGTCGGCCGGCGCTCATGTGAACATTCCCTTTGGTTGCGCGGCACGCATCGGTAGGCCCACTGCTACCTGTTTGCGGTGCGCGCGTTCCTCGATCAGGTGCGCGCGGCCCAGGCTGGTCCCATCCAGGCCGTGCTGAAGAAGCTGTTCCTGCTCTTCTGCCTCAACCGAGTTGCCAACGTCGATGCCCCTACTCACCTGGGCGACTCGTGGATGAACGAGAAGCAGCTCGAGCTGCTGAACCAAAAGGTGAGAGACCTGTTGAGCGCGATAAGGAAGGACGCGGTGCCGTTGGTCGACGCCTTCAACCTCCCCGACTCTCTGGTGAATTCGCCTCTCGGTCGCTTCGACGGTGACCTGTACAACCACTACTTCCAAACCGTGCGGGCCGCACCAGGTGCCGAGGGCAAGGTGCGCTCGATGCAAACTCAAGTTACTGACATCTCTCACCGCTGCGAAAACTAATCATAAGCCTTTTCACCTGCCAACGAACGACCAGGCCCCGTATTGGGATGAGCTGGTGAAGCCCTGCCTCAGGAAGGACCTCTGAGCGAAGACGCACAAGCGCGCACGTGGGGCTGTGTATGTTCTGGCTTGACAGGAAGGAATTACTCGTCCCTCTTCCGCAGCGCTGCGTGATAAATATATTGACACGAAATGAGTCATTCCTTTTCTAGTACTAGCGAGACTGGAGGGAGTCTCTCCCTCTCTGTCAACCCCACGCAAAAAGGCCGTTGCGTTACAGCTTTGGCGGCTCCCCACAACGTGCACGAGGACTGAAAAAGGGAAACTTCGCGTGTACGTGGCGTGGATTGGCCCGTTGGGCGCAGCGCCAATGGGCCGAGGAGACACGAAAATTCGGGGTGGTGTTCGGTGTGGTGTCTTCCACAACCGCACAAGAGGCAGTTGCCCTTCCCTCTCGGCGTCCCGCCCCCCTTCGTCTGTTCCTCCATACCTACTCCCCCGTCTCGCCCGTTCCTCCTCCCAAACACCAGCAACTCCTCCATACTGCGCTATTTCGTCTCCCTCTGCCAGTTCTATCAAACACAGAGAGGCTTTCGAACGTTGTCCATCTCCCCCCCCCCAAAAGATGCAACTCAACCAACCCACAAAGAGGAAGTTCGACGACTACACGGCGACGGGTTACCCGCAGGGTAACAAGTCTCTCTCGCCCTCGTGTTGATTCAGTGTGCGAGGAATGGGGCTA
>CDFF01070504.1:0-11364 GCA_000826265.1 Acanthamoeba culbertsoni
AGGCCTCTTCTCGTGCGTAGCCTTACCCATGGAACGTGATAAGACCGGTCTTTGTGTGAATGGCATTTAGGAGGCCTGTTAGATCGCTGTAGCCCATGATAACCTTAGGATTGCGTGCAATCACTTCGTAGTCCAGCTCCAGTGAAAAGAATATCAGTGTGCTAATGCTCAATTGCCTGACTGAAGGTGCAGTACCATGTCGATAAAGCGGTTGCAGCCCCAGCCGCCCCTGTTGGCCACTATCATCTTAACACTAGTGTCCTTGAACATGGCCATAACATCATCGGCTCGCTCTGTACTTAAGATATTAGCCGTAATTAAGAGGAAAAAACAGACAGGAGAAAGGATAGTTACGCTGGTCCGTTCCGGCGAGGTAGCCATACTCCTCAAAGCAATGAGGGGCGAACTTAGGCGTCAGGCCAAGAGGGGAGACGGTTTTGTTTATGTGCTCTGGATAGGTACTCGGAGTCCAAGAAGTGTAGTATATGGGACTAGCTGCACGTACGAAGGGGTTGAGCTTTGTTAAGCCTGTTCAGTACCAGAGGTGGATCAAGCAACTACAGCCCACCCGGAGAAATGAAAGCGATGGTGTCGCCAGGTCGCACTTTAGGGGGTCTGAATATGGCTTGGGTTTCCACTGGCGCCTCCATTGCGAGAAGTAGCAGCACGCACCCGATAACGCCAGTACTCCACAGTAACTTCATCGTGGCCGAGAATTAATTAAATGATTTATTTTAATTTTCCTTTATGGGGAAATCGGAACTGGCCTGCCCAAAAAGCCAGCAGCTTTTCCCTAAGGCCGTGTCGCACGGGTGGCGTTAGGGTTCAATTTCACCAAGGTAAATCTTCTTGTCCGAGCTACAGGAAGCGACGATGGGTTCGTTCGGGTGGAATGACACTTCGTTCACGGTACCTGATGGGGCTTGGGTTAAGATTGCTTCGTGCGGACACGGAAGGGGAAACGAACCGGTGTGCCCAGGAAGCTTGTACACCAACTGCCTTGTTACGCTATCCCAAATATACACGAGTCTAAAGAAGGATGCAACTGAGTCACGTCTGCTCAACCTCTACCAACTGAGTTTAGAACGAAACCGTACCTATCCGCAGATCCAGCAGACACTCTGCTACCATCAGGAGACCAATTCACCTTAAGAAGATTCTGATCGAATCCGTGCTGTTGATAGGTGAACAGTGAGGCCACTAGCAGCAGCTCAACGCGAAAGGACTCGTACCACTGCGCCTGTGAACACCTTGGTCAGTCGGGTATCCCCAGGAACGTATGGACGCATATCGTGAACGTGCACTGAGTTGTCCTGAATTGATTGTTTAGTGACTGAGTAAAGACTATCAATAGGAGAAGAAGAGAGGAAAGAGTTACCATAGAGTTAGAAAGGATGAAATGACCGTCAGGGCTAAGCTGAATGGATGTGATGATGTCCTTGTGTGCGTTGACGCTGAAGGCAAGTTCATCTTTACGGAGGTCCCACACCTGTGACCAACATGATAGAGGCGCATCAGCCATAAGCAGCATAGGGTACAATGAGAGCGAAAGCACGCACGTGGATCTGGCCGTCGATGCTGCCGAAGTAGACCTGGTCGTTGTTGTGAGAGATGGCTACGGAGGTGACCTGGTATTGATGGGCAAAGGTCTGTGCGCTCCGCTTTTTGCGCAGATCCCAGAGCTTCACCGACCTGTCATCGGAACCGCTCACCAGCAGATTCCCCTTCTTGGAGGGGCAACAGCTGTTGACGAAAGACGTGTGCTCGCTGAGCTTCTTCACTCGTGTGCCCACCACAGTGTCCCACGCCATCACCGTCTTGTCTGCCGAGGCTGAGAACAGTCGCCTGGAGCCGCAGGGAAATAATAAGCGATGATGGCCACGGTGCCATTTTGCAGAGGCATTAAGGACGCACTCTCCGTCCGTGCTCCAGTGTATCTCAAGGATGGCGTTCTTGTGACCTTCAAATACGTGATAGTTGGCACACTCCTCATGGACCTGCCACAAGACTGCGAAATGGGTGGAAGTGAGTATAGCGCGTTGCAGCGGAGGAAGTGAAGCCATACAGATCTTTTTGTCGAAACCAGCAGACGCCAGCGATTTACCGGAAGGATCAAACTTGCAACTGTAAATCTCTGCCTGATGGCCCTCCAATAAGACGATAGGGGCGATGAGGCTTGAAGTGCGTGGAACTCCCTTTGAATTGGAGGTCACTAAACAGGCTTCCACACTGCGTGGAGTGGAAAAGGAAGGGATTACCGTGGCAATGAGCTCACGCCCCTTTGCGTCCTCTGTTTTTGGTTTTTTAACAACCAAGGCCTTTGATTCTACGACAATAAGCAAAAATAAGTGCATGAATCGAAAATACAACGAAAGGCTGTCACAATTCTTGCAAATCAGACTTGCCTGTGTCACCACTTTCAAACTTCCTCTTATCCATGTTTGAATCACGAGCGATCTCGACAATGGGGCGCTAAACTGGCACTAACCGCTCCTGAAAAATAATTTTTTTTTTGTTTCCTGCAATTGTTCGGAAAGTGCGGAGAAAGAGGAGCTGCAACTAACTTGCCGCAATGGAGGGCAAACGGGAACAGTCCACTTCTAAAGATCTTCTGTATTGTGGCGCAGATGAAGGAGGTACTGATGTGATTATTACAAGTCGTATTAGTTTCATTTTCCAACAATCCAGCTGCGATGCAGAATCGAAATTGTTCGTTGCGGATGGCAAGGACAGACTAAACCCAAAACCGCCACAAATAATGAGGCTTCCGCCCAGTTCTGGTACCATGCCTCTCCAAATCCAGTCTGTGCATGGTCACTGAAAGTTGTTCTCCAGTGTTGGCACAAGCACGGGCCTTTTTACCTAAGCTCGTGGCAGCCAATGAACAGTTACAGGAGACATTGGCAACAAACCCGGCCAGTCTTGATATAGAAAACGTAGAGGAAGACAAACCTTATGTAGAGATGGTATGACCTGCATTTGAACACGCCCCCACGCTCAAACCTGATCAATGTGATTACCTTGTATCAGAACTTGGCATTGATCGGGGACAAAGGCGAAGGTGAGACAAGTGATGACGACAGCGAGGAAGAGAGCTCCGGGGATGAAGAAAAGAAGGATGAAGAAAGAGAAACCATTGCACCAGCAAAAAAGCGAAGAAAACCAGTGGTAGAGATAGGAAGTGCGGATATCGGTAACGAGGGTGATGGAGAGAGAGATAAAATGGACGAACCTGAACAGTGAAAGAAATTGTTTGTTCCTGGTTAATTTCTATGCTTGGTACCTCATCGTTTAGTCAGTGAAATTTCCGGTCAGTTTTGGCTACGAATGCCACAGTCTGCTTCTCCGCTGGTATCTTTTACAGAGCGGAAGAAAAAATAGAATAATAGTTTCCCACGCCTATGGATCGCTATCCCCACCCTTCCCACCCCGAACCTCAACGCGCTGCTGCCCAGCCTTTCAATGACCCAACATTGGTTGGGCCAGCAAGAACTCTTCCTCGCCTGACGAGAGAGCAACTCTTTCATAACATGAAAATAAGAGACCTACTGAGTGCTCTGGGTGTAACGCCAGGAAGCCACACGGTGAAATATTTTCATGGCCATAATACCGTGCAGACAGTACTTGAGGTGGGCATTTTTGGAAGAGTGTTGCAACAGTTCCTTACCCTTAAACTTGACTATTCAAGGTACTAGCTAAGGAACGAATCCTCTCAGCTCCAGTGTGGGTTGAACAACCAGAACGAGGCTATACACAGGCACCTATTTCAGTACAGACATGACTTGCCAACTTCTTCTCAGCCTCTGCTTGTACGCAGGTGGACGTTCAAGACCTGGCCGCTTCTCTTTTTACCATCCATGGCAACGATGTAGAATCCGTCAAGAACAGTTTTTTCCAGCGCTCTGTTCTCTCCGTTTGCAGTGCGTCCGCCTGAGGTCCGGCTGAGCTCGTAGTCATCACTCACGCTAATTGCACTAGACCTATCCCAGCGCGATCAAATGCGGCCTGTCACACTGGACACCAAAGTTGGCGATGCACTTGTGGCCATGGTTAACGTAGCGCATCGAGTAATAGTGGTGGACGATTCGCGGTTCGATTCGGCGAAGCTGTTGCACGTTATCAGGTTAATCAGAGAGTGCTTGATATGTTGTTTTCTCTTATTTAGTAGAATCTTTCAGCCAGTTCGATATGCTTCAGTTTTTGGACAGGTATGCGGATCAGTTCCCTATTGATCTGAACACTATCACTGCGCGAGATGTTATGAACGCCCATGTCGTTTCAGTACCGCCAACTGTGAGGTAAAGTTACAAATGCTATAAAATAACTCTCATTTGTCAGTTGATTGAAACCTGTCTTAATCTCGCGTTCAGCGCGATCGAGGCCGTGAATAAGTGCCTGCAGCACAAGTATAGTGGTGTTGCCATCGTCGATCCAGGGAACAATAAGTTTATGGGCCACATCTCAGTCAGCGATTTGCGCGTAAGTGATTAAATTGTGTACATGGAGTTGTCCTGCTTCCCTTGAGTTGGCTTTTTTTTTTGCAACTGTAGGGCATCACTCCGACGGACTTCATCGATCTATGGCTACCGGTGTTGCAATATCTGGAACGTCGGGGCCTGGTATGTCATCTTTGTTGTATCTTTTTCTGTCCAATATTAACGGAACCGAGCAGGCTGCCAGGCCTACAATATGATGCCTTCCTGACTCGCTGTTGACAGAAGTAATTCGTAGGATGGTCGACAACCACGTCCATAGGTACACTCACCCCAACACTCTGTTAGGTGCTTCCAGTTTTCACCTGTACCCATTGCAGAGTGTACATAGCCGATAGAATAGGGCATGCTGCCGGGATCATAACAATCACGGATGTACTCGCCTACTTGCTGGCTCGCCTATTTCCTGGTGAATGAATAAAGCGCTACTGTGTCTCTTGTTTTCGTCATCTTTTCCCAATCGGCGTGGTGAGCCACCCCCGATATCGCCGTTCTTCTCCCGCCTGTAATGTTTCTACTTTCCCCTTTTGGCTGAACAACAAGTAGTTGCACACAACACAATGAGTGCAGGAAGGAAGGTCATTGCAGTTCTGGGTGTTGGTCCTGGTATTGGCCGAGCCGTGGCCTTGCGGTATGGGCCACTTCTATGTCAACCAGGGATCAGATTTATTGATTTTGTCCGCAGATTTGCAAAGGAGAACTTCGCAGTTGCTCTCATGGCAAGGTCAGCAGATAAGTTGGCGTCTATAGAGCGAGAAATAAAACTGCTGAATGTGCGGCTCCTTCCCTTCCCTGGTTCCTGTTGTTTTCTTTTCTCAAACACCATTTGCAGAACGTTCCGACTCTGTGCGTCCCTGCGGATGCTACGGACCCTGAATCCATTCAGCAAGCGTTTAAGACAGTCAGCAACGAACTGGGTTCTCCAGACGTGCGTACAACCAGGGTACGCGTTATTCTAGCTTGCTAACCCCAAGTAGGTGCTAGTCTGCAATGCTGGTGCCTTCAAACCAGCCGGGATACTGGACCTCAGCCCCACCGAGTTCACCGACCTGTGGAAGGTACCCATATGCTTCATGCAATGGATAGAAATCTCTGATTAATATCTGTTCTGTTAAGACCAACTGCCTTGGGGCCTTCGTGGCAACTCAAGTGGTCTTGCCCGCCATGGTAGAGAAGGGTAGCGGTACAATTATCTACACCGGTGCCACGGCAGGTCTCAGAGGTGCTGCCAAATTTGCTGGCTTGGTACGTCTTCCTGGTTGGTTTGGTGCGAGGACAGCTAACCGACCGGTGAGACCAGGCTGTTGGTAAGTTTGGGCTGAGGGCTCTCGCCCAGTCGACTGCAAGAGAGTTTGGACCGCAAGGGATCCATGCAGTTCACGTCGTGATCGATGGCTTCGTAAATCTTGAGACTACAATGAAGGTATCTCCTTATCTTTCCGTTATTTCCCCTATTTGCTCTTTTATCTTAGGTGGTGTCGAAGTTTGTATTATTACACTTACTGATATCCCTTCCAAAACGTAAGGCATACGAAGGTCGCCCCCAGGATTCCTACCTCGACGCCAACGCTGTTGCGGAGGAGTATTGGAATTTGTACAAGCAGCATAAAACAACGTGTACGTTGGACGTAGTTCCACCATTCAAAAAAAAAAAAAAAACAGACGTAAGTTGACCCTATTTTCATAGGGACACACGAGCTGGATCTTCGTCCGTATGTGGAGAGGTTTTAAAATTAGATCTTACCTATAATACACCAAGCTGCATAAAAATATCCTGATTTCGGCTGGAAAACCATAAGAAATTTTAACTAGGACGGATGGCCGAGTTGGTCCAAGGCGCTACGTTCAGGTCGTAGTCTGGATTTCCAGGCGTGGGTTCGAATCCCACTCCGTCCAACTTATTTTAGGTGCAACCAGCCCTTGGTTGCAGGTTCTAATAAAAGAAAAAGCAATTTCCTTTTCTTTTAACAGCATTTTTCTGGTGCATGAGCAAAACGGCCCTTGTCCGGAGGGTTTGCTCCCGCCCCCATTCGTCTCCTTTCCGCAGTATTCACCAGAGCACAGTAGTGCTCCAACCAACAGAGGGTGAAGTTAAGCAAGCAAAAAATTTGCCCGTTGGAGAACAGCCCGCTGCAGGACGACGTGAGAGGGAAGAAGGTACGGCCTGCAACGAATTGTGAATAACGGCCCTTACCAATCTGTTCGCAGACAGTACCACACCTCCACCCCCTCCTTCAGGTGGGCAAGTCGATCCCCGATATCCGTTCTTGTTGTGCCACGGACTGTTGGGGTTCGACACACTGAAAGTTGTGCCCAGTTTGCTGGAGGTGGACTATTGGAGGGGTGGCATCGCCCAAACATTACGTCGACGGCGACGGCCAGAGGAAGGGGCGCAGGGTGGCGTATTCATCTCACGTGTGCCATCAACGGGCCATGTTCATGAGCGAGCTCTCTGCATCAAGAAGCAAGTGCTTCAGATACTCGACCCTCCGTTGTCCTCCACAACCCCGGGTCACCTTTCCCCATCTCAGATTGTCTGCACGACTTGCTTGTTTCTGACGGCCAATGCCTCCCCAAGTTCAGGCGCAGGAATCGAGGAGGGAGATTGGAAGAGGTCTCGCCCTGAAAAGGTGAACCTTGTCGGCCATTCTATGGGCGGGATGGACTGCCGCTATGCCGTGTCCATGCTGGGAATAGCGGACGGGTATGGTGTTAAGGAGGGGCATTACACCGACCGGTCAGGTCTCACCTCCCCCAAATTACAGGGTAAGTAGCGTTACCACCATAGGGACGCCACACAGGGGCTCCCCCGTTGCGAATTGGACGAAAGATATCATATTCAACAAGTACGTTCTTTCCTCATCGGTGACAGTGCGCATAGCATGACTTGGATCTCAGCTTGCTGGTGGCAGACTGCGACTCGAGGGGCTGTTTCGGTTCGTCTTCAACAACTCTGCAGCAATTCACTGCCTTACAACTGACTTCTGCACGAATGATTTCAACAAAACGGTTACCCACCACGATTCATGATCTTGCTCAATGAGCTAACCTTAAACACAAAAAAAATAAAATAAAAACAAACACACCCCAACCAAACTACGAAAAAGGTGGTCGATAATCCGAGAGTAAAATATTACTCGTTCGGCGGGCATCGCAGTAGAGAGCACATCCCCTTCTTCTGGAAGTTTACCTACGACATGATAATGAAATTGGAGGGCGAAAATGACGGTCTAGTGTCGGTCAAATCGTGTGCCTGGGGAGAATACGTTGAAACTCTGGAGTCAGGTGGCTCGGCCCATCTTCCTTTCCTCTCGCTGAGGCCTGACTAATCCGCCTGGCCTGATCAGACCACCTGGAGATGATCAATTGGCACATGCGCAAATACACGGCTCCGTTCTCCCGAGTGCCCTACGAGCCCTTCAACGCGCTTGAGTTTTATGACCGGCTGGCCAGCTTTCTCGCAGAGAGAGGGCACTAGTGCCGTGTAGATAAAAAGAACGGAGAAATTAAAGAAATTCGTTTCACTCTAATGAAATTACTGTTTGTCCACGACATGTTCAACGTCAAACTGACACAAGATGAATCAAGCGACCAAATTGGTTTGCATAGGTCCGGTTCTACTGGGATGATGTCTTCATCCATAGAAACGTCGCTTTCTACGTTCACACAACAAGTCGCCGGCCACAAAGGGGAGAACCAAATGCTGCTGGACGAAAGCGGACGCAGCATATTCAAGCCACTTAACAAACAGGAGGCCAGCTTCTACCAGCAACTGGCCAACCAGCCTCCGTCCTTTCCTCACCGTTTCTTCCCTACCTTCTTGGGCACGACTGTGCATTCCAACGGCCGAGGTTGGCCTCCTGTCTTTGGGTCCACATGATAACTATGATAGCTGATATGTATCCCACCAGAGTACATTCAGCTGAGCAATTTAACCTTCGGCATGAAGCACCCATGCGTTTGTGACCTGAAAATGGGCGGCAATTCCAAAGGTAGAAAAACCTTTAAATTGCGGAAGTAAGGGGACGGGACCGTGGATTGATTGTTATTGTTATGTGTTAGGAACGAATCCCGAAGCGGGACTTGTGAAGGGCGTAAAGCAGGGAGTGGTGAAGAACATCACCACCTCTCGCACTCTCGGTTTCCGGATCGTGGGCCTCCGGTCTTTTCAAGTAGAGACAGAGACCTTCGTAACGAAGTCGATGCTCTACGGTACCCTAACCGGTTTCCTAGAATTGTGTGATGAAATGCGTATTGACAAAAAGAATTTCCTTCATCAAGGCACGACACTGAGGGCGACCACGATGATAGAAGGTCTGTCTCTCTTTCTCAACAACGGAAGAGAGGTAAGAAGCGACGTAATCCCTGCGATGTTGAAGAAAATAGGTGAGTTTAAACAAATATCCTCCTGCTGTAGTCCTTCTCATCATCCCCAAAATAGACGACATCATAGCGTGGGTTGAGGAGCAGACAGTGTTCACCTTTCGATCTTCGTCCATCCTCCTCCTCTACGATGGAGATATCGACAGCGAGGATGCGAAGGTGGATGTGAGGATGATCGACTTTGCGCATTCTCACCCTCAAGGTAACGACCTCCTTTTGTGCCAACCAGTCTCGTATTCCTTGTTCATTCCTTCTCCATAAGGCGAAGATGGGGCTGTTGATGAAGAATACTTGAATGGCATGCGGCATCTCCGGCGAATTCTGGAAGAGATCTACAAGCAAGAGAGCCTGGTCGGTTCGGCAACGGCCGGCGGGCTGATGACAAACCTGACCGTTGGCCGGAAGGGTAGCACTCGACGGCCTCTCTCGCCTTCCATGCTGGTGACCAGCCGTGGCATGTCTGTCGACAATCTCCTCAGGTCTTCTTCAGGAGCAGAAGAGGATCTCAGCCAAAGTAATGGACTTGGCGACCTGATCACCTCAGGCCGCTCTCTGCGTAATTCCGAGTCTGGTTGAAAATATAGGCACTTGCATCACAAAACTGGAAACAAAGCATAGAAAATCACATGCACTCGTCGAGCCATTCGCGTTCGATCTTCAGCACTCCTCGCATGTAGACTTGGGAGACTCCCACGAGCTCGTGGTACAGTACCAATTCAGGCTCCTGATTGAACAGGGCCGAAATTGGGTGGATCGTTACGATCTTGTCGTTTGTGCGGGTCTTATAAATGTTCTCCCGTTGTTGCTCAGCCACTTGATCAAAATATCCGCTCAGGATGGCCTTTCGCACGACGTGGTTGTCGTTAGTCGCAGAATTCACCGACATGTTCAACGTGTTCATTGCGGATAGAAGGCCATTTCGGATGTCGCGAGCCCGGTTCATCGGCTGTGCCTTGATGAAATTCTCTTGGCACCATTCAGTCGAGTAGTCCGCGGCCTTCCAGGCTTCGTACACTGCCAGCAACGTAAGGTGGTCCCCTTCGCTGTGATGGAAGGCTGCTTTCTTTTCCGCTGCGAGCTTCCTGTTCTCCTTCGGTAGGAGGAACACATTTGGCACCGTAAGCATGGCCACGATTGTCAGGACCTCCGCTGCACAGCCGAGGTCGACCGATGCTAAAAGCGCCCTAGCTAGCCGCGCGCAGATCGGTAGCTTAACCATCCTCCTTCCGAGCAAGGTAATCTCTCCCGCATCGTCTAAAGCGCCCAGAGAGTGAAGCAGCTTTTGGGCAGCAATCATGCTTTGCGGCGAAGGCTGATCGAGGAAATCAAAGCTGCGCAGGTCAAGCCCCATGGCGGCTATGACAAGCACGACGTTGGTGAGACTGGTGCGCTGCATGGCTGGCACTCGAGTGGGTGACAAATCCTTCAAGTAGGAGCTCTCCGTGTATAGTCGGTAACACTTGCCGGGGCCGAAGCGACCGGCACAGGCGGAGCGTTGTCTGGCGGAGGCTTGAGAGATCGGGCGGACTGCGGCTGAGTCCATCCCAAGTTGGGGACTGTAGATCGTTTCCTTCACAAAGCCTGTGTCAACGACAATAGATATGCCATCAACTGCAGCCAACGTCTCTGCAATGCTGGTGCCGAGGATCACTCGGCGCAAGCCCCCCTCCGCTGGTCCACACACCCGCTCGATGCTTTCTGGAGGAAGCGCGCTATGTAGAGGAACGATGGAAAGCTCCGCTACGTTCCCCAACGATGTGAGCCGCTCTTTCAGCACAGCAGTAGCGATGTCGACATCCTCTGGTCCGGCAAGAAAGACGAGAATATCACCAGACTTTTCGGAGAGATGAAGCTGCAGAACCGTTGTCACAGCCGCTTCGATGTAGTCGGCTTCCATTTCTTTGGTGTAGAAGATGTCGACCGGGAAGAGTGTATCGGGAATGCAGAAGACAGGAGCATCGTTAAGGTAGGCGGATACTTTATGGGCAGATTCGCTCGTAGACGCGGTTACGATCACTTTGAGGTCCGGTCGAGAACGAGTAGCTCGCTTTAGGAGCTCCAATAGTATGTCGGTGTAGACAGTTCGCTCTTCCACCTCGTCCACAATGACAACCGAAAACTGCGTAAATGACGGATCAGAAACGCACTCCTGCACTAGCGCTCCGTCGGTCATGAACTTGATCTTGGTTGTTGAACTTGTACAGTTCTCAAAAGCTGAGATACAGCCCACTTCTTTCCCCAGAGGACAGCCTAACTCATCCGCGACCCGAGTGGCGACTCGTGCTGCTGCCATACAATTGGGTTGAGCGCAGCCCAGAACCATACTCGCGGCGTAGCCAGTCTCGTAGAGAATACGACAAAGCTGTGTGGTCTTCCCTATGCCAGGGCTCCCAAAAACCACCAGCAGTTGGTTGTCCTGCACTTCGTTGAGCAGGTTGGTGCGGTGGTTGAAGAGGGGCAGGCTTCTTGTACGTTGTTCCATCAAAAC
>CDFF01070505.1:0-22954 GCA_000826265.1 Acanthamoeba culbertsoni
ATCTAATTTTAAAACCTCTCCACATACGGACGAAGATCCAGCTCGTGTGTCCCTATGAAAATAGGGTCAACTTACGTCTGTTTTTTTTTTTTTTTTGAATGGTGGAACTACGTCCAACGTACACGTTGTTTTATGCTGCTTGTACAAATTCCAATACTCCTCCGCAACAGCGTTGGCGTCGAGGTAGGAATCCTGGGGGCGACCTTCGTATGCCTTACGTTTTGGAAGGGATATCAGTAAGTGTAATAATACAAACTTCGACACCACCTAAGATAAAAGAGCAAATAGGGGAAATAACGGAAAGATAAGGAGATACCTTCATTGTAGTCTCAAGATTTACGAAGCCATCGATCACGACGTGAACTGCATGGATCCCTTGCGGTCCAAACTCTCTTGCAGTCGACTGGGCGAGAGCCCTCAGCCCAAACTTACCAACAGCCTGGTCTCACCGGTCGGTTAGCTGTCCTCGCACCAAACCAACCAGGAAGACGTACCAAGCCAGCAAATTTGGCAGCACCTCTGAGACCTGCCGTGGCACCGGTGTAGATAATTGTACCGCTACCCTTCTCTACCATGGCGGGCAAGACCACTTGAGTTGCCACGAAGGCCCCAAGGCAGTTGGTCTTAACAGAACAGATATTAATCAGAGATTTCTATCCATTGCATGAAGCATATGGGTACCTTCCACAGGTCGGTGAACTCGGTGGGGCTGAGGTCCAGTATCCCGGCTGGTTTGAAGGCACCAGCATTGCAGACTAGCACCTACTTGGGGTTAGCAAGCTAGAATAACGCGTACCCTGGTTGTACGCACGTCTGGAGAACCCAGTTCGTTGCTGACTGTCTTAAACGCTTGCTGAATGGATTCAGGGTCCGTAGCATCCGCAGGGACGCACAGAGTCGGAACGTTCTGCAAATGGTGTTTGAGAAAAGAAAACAACAGGAACCAGGGAAGGGAAGGAGCCGCACATTCAGCAGTTTTATTTCTCGCTCTATAGACGCCAACTTATCTGCTGACCTTGCCATGAGAGCAACTGCGAAGTTCTCCTTTGCAAATCTGCGGACAAAATCAATAAATCTGATCCCTGGTTGACATAGAAGTGGCCCATACCGCAAGGCCACGGCTCGGCCAATACCAGGACCAACACCCAGAACTGCAATGACCTTCCTTCCTGCACTCATTGTGTTGTGTGCAACTACTTGTTGTTCAGCCAAAAGGGGAAAGTAGAAACATTACAGGCGGGAGAAGAACGGCGATATCGGGGGTGGCTCACCACGCCGATTGGGAAAAGATGACGAAAACAAGAGACACAGTAGCGCTTTATTCATTCACCAGGAAATAGGCGAGCCAGCAAGTAGGCGAGTACATCCGTGATTGTTATGATCCCGGCAGCATGCCCTATTCTATCGGCTATGTACACTCTGCAATGGGTACAGGTGAAAACTGGAAGCACCTAACAGAGTGTTGGGGTGAGTGTACCTATGGACGTGGTTGTCGACCATCCTACGAATTACTTCTGTCAACAGCGAGTCAGGAAGGCATCATATTGTAGGCCTGGCAGCCTGCTCGGTTCCGTTAATATTGGACAGAAAAAGATACAACAAAGATGACATACCAGGCCCCGACGTTCCAGATATTGCAACACCGGTAGCCATAGATCGATGAAGTCCGTCGGAGTGATGCCCTACAGTTGCAAAAAAAAAAGCCAACTCAAGGGAAGCAGGACAACTCCATGTACACAATTTAATCACTTACGCGCAAATCGCTGACTGAGATGTGGCCCATAAACTTATTGTTCCCTGGATCGACGATGGCAACACCACTATACTTGTGCTGCAGGCACTTATTCACGGCCTCGATCGCGCTGAACGCGAGATTAAGACAGGTTTCAATCAACTGACAAATGAGAGTTATTTTATAGCATTTGTAACTTTACCTCACAGTTGGCGGTACTGAAACGACATGGGCGTTCATAACATCTCGCGCAGTGATAGTGTTCAGATCAATAGGGAACTGATCCGCATACCTGTCCAAAAACTGAAGCATATCGAACTGGCTGAAAGATTCTACTAAATAAGAGAAAACAACATATCAAGCACTCTCTGATTAACCTGATAACGTGCAACAGCTTCGCCGAATCGAACCGCGAATCGTCCACCACTATTACTCGATGCGCTACGTTAACCATGGCCACAAGTGCATCGCCAACTTTGGTGTCCAGTGTGACAGGCCGCATTTGATCGCGCTGGGATAGGTCTAGTGCAATTAGCGTGAGTGATGACTACGAGCTCAGCCGGACCTCAGGCGGACGCACTGCAAACGGAGAGAACAGAGCGCTGGAAAAAACTGTTCTTGACGGATTCTACATCGTTGCCATGGATGGTAAAAAGAGAAGCGGCCAGGTCTTGAACGTCCACCTGCGTACAAGCAGAGGCTGAGAAGAAGTTGGCAAGTCATGTCTGTACTGAAATAGGTGCCTGTGTATAGCCTCGTTCTGGTTGTTCAACCCACACTGGAGCTGAGAGGATTCGTTCCTTAGCTAGTACCTTGAATAGTCAAGTTTAAGGGTAAGGAACTGTTGCAAC
This sequence comes from Acanthamoeba culbertsoni, assembly GCA_000826265.1. Lineage (NCBI taxonomy): Eukaryota > Discosea > Longamoebia > Acanthamoebidae > Acanthamoeba > Acanthamoeba culbertsoni. The sequence goes on from CDFF01070505.1 coordinate 2,584, forward strand.
ACTCTTCCAAAAATGCCCACCTCAAGTACTGTCTGCACGGTATTATGGCCATGAAAATATTTCACCGTGTGGCTTCCTGGCGTTACACCCAGAGCACTCAGTAGGTCTCTTATTTTCATGTTATGAAAGAGTTGCTCTCTCGTCAGGCGAGGAAGAGTTCTTGCTGGCCCAACCAATGTTGGGTCATTGAAAGGCTGGGCAGCAGCGCGTTGAGGTTCGGGGTGGGAAGGGTGGGGATAGCGATCCATAGGCGTGGGAAACTATTATTCTATTTTTTCTTCCGCTCTGTAAAAGATACCAGCGGAGAAGCAGACTGTGGCATTCGTAGCCAAAACTGACCGGAAATTTCACTGACTAAACGATGAGGTACCAAGCATAGAAATTAACCAGGAACAAACAATTTCTTTCACTGTTCAGGTTCGTCCATTTTATCTCTCTCTCCATCACCCTCGTTACCGATATCCGCACTTCCTATCTCTACCACTGGTTTTCTTCGCTTTTTTGCTGGTGCAATGGTTTCTCTTTCTTCATCCTTCTTTTCTTCATCCCCGGAGCTCTCTTCCTCGCTGTCGTCATCACTTGTCTCACCTTCGCCTTTGTCCCCGATCAATGCCAAGTTCTGATACAAGGTAATCACATTGATCAGGTTTGAGCGTGGGGGCGTGTTCAAATGCAGGTCATACCATCTCTACATAAGGTTTGTCTTCCTCTACGTTTTCTATATCAAGACTGGCCGGGTTTGTTGCCAATGTCTCCTGTAACTGTTCATTGGCTGCCACGAGCTTAGGTAAAAAGGCCCGTGCTTGTGCCAACACTGGAGAACAACTTTCAGTGACCATGCACAGACTGGATTTGGAGAGGCATGGTACCAGAACTGGGCGGAAGCCTCATTATTTGTGGCGGTTTTGGGTTTAGTCTGTCCTTGCCATCCGCAACGAACAATTTCGATTCTGCATCGCAGCTGGATTGTTGGAAAATGAAACTAATACGACTTGTAATAATCACATCAGTACCTCCTTCATCTGCGCCACAATACAGAAGATCTTTAGAAGTGGACTGTTCCCGTTTGCCCTCCATTGCGGCAAGTTAGTTGCAGCTCCTCTTTCTCCGCACTTTCCGAACAATTGCAGGAAACAAAAAAAAAATTATTTTTCAGGAGCGGTTAGTGCCAGTTTAGCGCCCCATTGTCGAGATCGCTCGTGATTCAAACATGGATAAGAGGAAGTTTGAAAGTGGTGACACAGGCAAGTCTGATTTGCAAGAATTGTGACAGCCTTTCGTTGTATTTTCGATTCATGCACTTATTTTTGCTTATTGTCGTAGAATCAAAGGCCTTGGTTGTTAAAAAACCAAAAACAGAGGACGCAAAGGGGCGTGAGCTCATTGCCACGGTAATCCCTTCCTTTTCCACTCCACGCAGTGTGGAAGCCTGTTTAGTGACCTCCAATTCAAAGGGAGTTCCACGCACTTCAAGCCTCATCGCCCCTATCGTCTTATTGGAGGGCCATCAGGCAGAGATTTACAGTTGCAAGTTTGATCCTTCCGGTAAATCGCTGGCGTCTGCTGGTTTCGACAAAAAGATCTGTATGGCTTCACTTCCTCCGCTGCAACGCGCTATACTCACTTCCACCCATTTCGCAGTCTTGTGGCAGGTCCATGAGGAGTGTGCCAACTATCACGTATTTGAAGGTCACAAGAACGCCATCCTTGAGATACACTGGAGCACGGACGGAGAGTGCGTCCTTAATGCCTCTGCAAAATGGCACCGTGGCCATCATCGCTTATTATTTCCCTGCGGCTCCAGGCGACTGTTCTCAGCCTCGGCAGACAAGACGGTGATGGCGTGGGACACTGTGGTGGGCACACGAGTGAAGAAGCTCAGCGAGCACACGTCTTTCGTCAACAGCTGTTGCCCCTCCAAGAAGGGGAATCTGCTGGTGAGCGGTTCCGATGACAGGTCGGTGAAGCTCTGGGATCTGCGCAAAAAGCGGAGCGCACAGACCTTTGCCCATCAATACCAGGTCACCTCCGTAGCCATCTCTCACAACAACGACCAGGTCTACTTCGGCAGCATCGACGGCCAGATCCACGTGCGTGCTTTCGCTCTCATTGTACCCTATGCTGCTTATGGCTGATGCGCCTCTATCATGTTGGTCACAGGTGTGGGACCTCCGTAAAGATGAACTTGCCTTCAGCGTCAACGCACACAAGGACATCATCACATCCATTCAGCTTAGCCCTGACGGTCATTTCATCCTTTCTAACTCTATGGTAACTCTTTCCTCTCTTCTTCTCCTATTGATAGTCTTTACTCAGTCACTAAACAATCAATTCAGGACAACTCAGTGCACGTTCACGATATGCGTCCATACGTTCCTGGGGATACCCGACTGACCAAGGTGTTCACAGGCGCAGTGGTACGAGTCCTTTCGCGTTGAGCTGCTGCTAGTGGCCTCACTGTTCACCTATCAACAGCACGGATTCGATCAGAATCTTCTTAAGGTGAATTGGTCTCCTGATGGTAGCAGAGTGTCTGCTGGATCTGCGGATAGGTACGGTTTCGTTCTAAACTCAGTTGGTAGAGGTTGAGCAGACGTGACTCAGTTGCATCCTTCTTTAGACTCGTGTATATTTGGGATAGCGTAACAAGGCAGTTGGTGTACAAGCTTCCTGGGCACACCGGTTCGTTTCCCCTTCCGTGTCCGCACGAAGCAATCTTAACCCAAGCCCCATCAGGTACCGTGAACGAAGTGTCATTCCACCCGAACGAACCCATCGTCGCTTCCTGTAGCTCGGACAAGAAGATTTACCTTGGTGAAATTGAACCCTAACGCCACCCGTGCGACACGGCCTTAGGGAAAAGCTGCTGGCTTTTTGGGCAGGCCAGTTCCGATTTCCCCATAAAGGAAAATTAAAATAAATCATTTAATTAATTCTCGGCCACGATGAAGTTACTGTGGAGTACTGGCGTTATCGGGTGCGTGCTGCTACTTCTCGCAATGGAGGCGCCAGTGGAAACCCAAGCCATATTCAGACCCCCTAAAGTGCGACCTGGCGACACCATCGCTTTCATTTCTCCGGGTGGGCTGTAGTTGCTTGATCCACCTCTGGTACTGAACAGGCTTAACAAAGCTCAACCCCTTCGTACGTGCAGCTAGTCCCATATACTACACTTCTTGGACTCCGAGTACCTATCCAGAGCACATAAACAAAACCGTCTCCCCTCTTGGCCTGACGCCTAAGTTCGCCCCTCATTGCTTTGAGGAGTATGGCTACCTCGCCGGAACGGACCAGCGTAACTATCCTTTCTCCTGTCTGTTTTTTCCTCTTAATTACGGCTAATATCTTAAGTACAGAGCGAGCCGATGATGTTATGGCCATGTTCAAGGACACTAGTGTTAAGATGATAGTGGCCAACAGGGGCGGCTGGGGCTGCAACCGCTTTATCGACATGGTACTGCACCTTCAGTCAGGCAATTGAGCATTAGCACACTGATATTCTTTTCACTGGAGCTGGACTACGAAGTGATTGCACGCAATCCTAAGGTTATCATGGGCTACAGCGATCTAACAGGCCTCCTAAATGCCATTCACACAAAGACCGGTCTTATCACGTTCCATGGGTAAGGCTACGCACGAGAAGAGGCCTGTTTTGTTGTTGTTGTTGTTGTTGTTGTTGTTGTTGTTGTTGTTGTTGCTTCTGCTGCCGCTGCTGCCTACTCTAAGGCATCACCAGTCCGATGGGTCTAGACCAGTGGTGGGACAAGGGTGACGGCGTGTCTGGCAAAGTGGTCCATCAAGTGGTGCAGCAGGCTGCCGCCCTGCGCCTCATCAACACGGATAATGTCTCGATCCGTACCATCACGCACGGTACCCTCCCCCCCCCTTGTAGTTCAACTCGTTGGGCATATAGAAGAACGTCGTTACACACAGTCTTCTCTGGTTCTAGGTAAATCACGAGGAAAGCTGATTGGAGGGAACCTATCAGTGTTCAGTGCTATGATTGGTTCTTCCTATCTCACCATCGACGATATGAAAGGAGCCATTCTCTTTCTCGAGGGTAAGACCTTTCTTCGGTACTTTACCTCTTTTGGTTGAAAAGCACCCTGAGACGCATCGACAGAGGTCGGCGAGGCGCCCTACAGGATCGATCGAATGCTTACCCAACTCCACCTGGCCGGTTACTTCAAAGTCATCTCAGGCTTCGTGTTTGGAAGGTTAGATAATCGGGGTGACCAATCATAGAACTGGGGATACTGAAACGACTTAAATGCAGATGTACAGGCTGTGAAGCCTCGAATCCGAACCGCTCGTTGCCTCTTGACCTGGTAATCGACCAGAAAATCAAGCCGCTTGGCATTCCTGCGTTCTCTGGAGGCATGTTCGGTACGAGATTATACGCGCATATCACCAGAGAGTTCGCAAAATCATCCGGATTCCTGTTTCAGGTCACGATCTCGATGCTCAGTACACACTCCCCATAGGACTTGAAGTTGAGATCGATGCTACTGCTGGTTCTCCTCCTCCCCTACGGCCAACGAGTTAAGGGTGGCTAACTCTTCCTCCGTCATCAAGGTACCATCCAAATGCTAGACGGCGCCGTAGCATAAGTAGCTCGCTGTCCGCCTTGGCTATTGGGATATTTGGGGTTGTTTGTTTCAAGCTCAGGACCGAAGCGGACCACTCAAGCCGTCGGCCTGAATTGAATCTTCCTTGAATTCAAAANAAAAAAAAAAAAAAAAGGACATCCTATTTAATGCAAAAAACCTGCCCAAGTGCACTTATCTTGCTCTCTGCATAGATAAACACATAACAAAATGCATGCCAATGAAGTGGGGGAGAAAAGCAGAGTGAGAGCTCAAGGCCAAGGAACCCGGCTTCGTTCCTTTGAGCGAGGCCACCTTCTGAGGGCGGCGATCTGCCGTTTGGGGCTGCCTTGCACTCTTCTATCTCCTTGCAGATGTCTTGCGTCAACACCTCCAGGAGCCGACCAAAAGGAGACCTTTTAGCTGGGAGATATCGCCAGTTCGTCGCCGCAGCCAAGAAAGAAAGCTCGTGGCTTCGGGGATGACTTGCTTTCGTTCTACCGCCGGTCGTCAGCTCACCGCACCCGACTCTTTACACGGGAAGGGAGTGTAATCCGGGGGAGATAGAACTGGTTCTTTTTATTTTGCGATTGTATATCCTTCCTGTTGGTGGCATTTATTGTGGGTAAGCTTCAGGTCAGGGACCCCTGCGTTGATGAGGCGAACGGAAGACATTACTTTCTGCGAAGAGGCTTTCTCTTTTACTTTCCTCTTTTTCCAATGGAGCGAAGCACCAGCGAGGGACAAGATTTAAGCCCAAGCACCGGGTTAGTGGACGTTGGCGCATTAGGGTGCTTGCCCCCTGAAGTGCTCCATCTAATTTTGCGCGACTTCAATTACAAAGTATTCACCCGACCCACTTTCACTTCGGCCACATGTAACTAACAGGCGAGCAGGAGCTATGCGTGCTCTCATTGGTGTCGAAGCACTGGCACCATCTTACCTCGGTGAGCAATGAGTGAGTAGGGTGGCTTGTGGTATATCTCACTCTGTACTTGAAGGATGGTATGCTGCCTGGTTGGAGATCAATCGACCTATACCACCACAGACAGCGCGTCGATGACAAAACACTTCAGGGGCTATTCCGCTATCCTACGCGCCTCTCTCACACTCGTGCGAGCACCTCTTACCTTGACTGCCCCGATGTCCCGTTAGTTGATTTTCTTTCTTGTTTTTTCTTCCTTAGGGTTCGTAGGCTTGTCCACCTGTAGCTCCATCTCTGATGCTACGGCATGTACCATCAGCGAGCTATGCTCGCGCTTGCTTCATCTGAGCTTTTTTGTGAGTCTTGTTCCTTCCTAACGAGCTCCACTTCGCCAAACTCGGATTCTAACTTTTCCTTGCGTAGGAGTGCACCAATATCACAGACTCTGCGCTCAACAGCATTTGGTACAGCGTGTGGCTTTCTTGCATTCCTGGCTTGTCTCACTCTTAGCAACATACGTTGATAGTATGCGATGCACAGGACTGCGCACCCTTCAACTGACTGCCTGCAGCGTCACCGACACCGCATTATACCTCATAGCTGAACGCCTACCGGAGCTCAGGGTTATTTCTCCTCTCGCCTATTATGGGAAATGTTCCCACTGTCTCGTGACAACGTCTCTCCTTGCCCTGCAGATGATAGATCTGGATCGGTGCACACATATCTCCAGTTTGGGCATCGAAGCACTCATCCTCCAGTGTACTCACCTGCGGTTCGCATCTTTCGATGGAACCTCTCATGGTGGGAGAGGCAAATAATATTCATTCATCAAGGGAGCTTGGGCTCATGTCGCTGCCTCAAGTCCGTGACGACCGCGTCATCGAGGCCACAACTCGACTTACGTATCAGTCTACTCTTCCTTCTTCTTTGAGGTGTGCTTCGCAGTTAACGTCGCTATCAGCAACCTACGAAAGCTCAAGCTGGGCCGGTCGCCTTACTTGAGCCCCTTGAAGAATGTTCTCACCATCCACACTGACCTCGAGGTGTTGGATTTGTAAGAGCGCCTTGTCTACATGTGAGATACCGCCTAGGCTTATACCTTCTATGCCCTCTCCCCTCTCCCCTCCCCCTTCGCCAAAGGGCCCTAAACCGTCGAGTGAGTGGTAGAGATTTGGCGGAGATAGGTTCGCACTGCACCCGGCTTCGAATCCTCGATATATCGGACACCAATTGGCGCCTCATTCCTGTACGGCACCTTAGCCACATATTGCGTCGCTCTTAGCGGTCGCTTTCTACTCACCTTGTGTTCACATGGATACATGAAAGGATGCAAGCATAGCCCCGATTGCCCGTAACTGCAAGCAACTGGAAATCGTGAACCTCGCTGCGTGTAAGAAACTCACTGACGCTGTCATCAAGACCCTCAGTTTCAACTGTTCTACAATACGGTAATCGCACCACTGTGTTTTTCTCATTCTACGCGGATTGTTTACTCCTCTTCCTGTGCCTCTGCAGGAAATTAGTGCTGAATGGGTGCGTGAGATTATCGGACGATTCGGTCATTGCGGTGGCCCTCAACTGCCCCGAAATAAAGGAGCTACAGCTATCGGGCATCACTTTGCTCACTGGTAGATCTACCACATACAGCTAATGTACTGAAGAGACATTTAGGCTCACTTCTGTTGTCAGACGAATCGCTGAAGGCGATCGGGGAGAACTGTCCTTTAATGGAATTTCTCACCCTTTCGCAACATCAACGCGTCACAGACGAGGGACTTCTTCACTTGGCGTCATTGCGAAACATGAAGACGCTTGTAGTCACACAGGTGAGGTGCTCTTCTCTAGTAAGGTATATGTACTAATTGGGCCAACCTTCCTGCCAGTGTTCTGCCCTCACCAGCGAAGGCGTGCTTCGCTTGCGTGAGAGGATGCCTGTGCATACGCGACTACGCTACAGCATCGTAACGAGAAAGTCACGTACGGCAGAAAACATACCGGATGGAAACATGGAAGGCGGGAAAGAGGAAGAAGAAAGGACCTCATGACCATTCCCACACTTCGTCAGACAACAAAAAGAAAAACGAAAAAGAAAAAAAGAAAAAACTTGGCCCGGCGAAACATGAAGGACACCACACAAGGCCCTGAAACCCTTTCTTTAGTGGACCTACCAGAGGAACTGTTGCTCTGTATATGTCGGTGCCTTTCAGCACGGGACGTGATGGCACTACGGTTGACCTCCGAGCTGCTCTACAAATTAAGTTTAGATGCGGTCCTGTGGCGGGACCTTTATTTACAGCACTGCCACCCATGGACGCTCAACAATGTCCAAGAAAAGAAGAGCTTGTGTATTCCACAGGAGCTGGTCGTTAAAGTTATGGTCCACACGTTCCAGAGAAGTTGGGAGTGGGTCTACAAAGTACCTTCCTTTCCAGAGTCTCACGCCATTGCTGTGCCTTATTTTCTTCTGTGTACAGAGTAAAGCGCTCAGTCTGGTGGTGCTTATGCAGAGAGGTGCCACCTGTTACGCCATGCCCAAGGTCCGATTCCCCCCACAGCGCTGGGTGGCTCTAAAGGAAGAGCCCAGCCAGACGAGTAACGAAAGCCTATGGCAATATGAAGGAGAGTGGAAGGATGCAAAAAGGCACGATTGCTCGAATCTAAGTCACGACTGGTCCCTTTACTTACCTTACGCCTTATAAAGGGATGGCTTCGGTTGCTGCCACTTTCAGAATGGAAACATTTACTGCGGCCAATGGGCTAACGACACGATGCATGGAGAGGGTACCTCGTCCATTCTACTCTCCTTCACCTTTCATCCCAAATATGTGCGCACGGAAACAACGGGTGACGCATTTCAGGGGAGATGCACTACAGTGATGGTAGCGTGTATAAAGGTGGATGGTGTCATAACTTGAGGTGCGTGTGGCGTCGCCGTGTGCTTGTTTTGAGTGCTTATTCTCATCATTTGGATTCAAGGCATGGCAAGGGAACCTTTAAATGCCCAACTCGTTGGGCGTACGACGGAGACTGGAAAGACGGAAAAAGGTAATTTTCCTTACGTTGCACTCAGGCAGCTGGGGTAGTATAGTGGTAGTACATTGGATTGTGGTTCCAACAACCCGGGTTCAATTCCCGGCCCTGGCATTGTTTTTAACTGCAACACTTCTTACAGATGTGGTTGGGGCACTCTGTGGGTTGTGCAGCCCCCGACAGCCCTAGTACGGAAGCCCAACTCTGGCCGTTCCACGTTGCCTCCGTTTAGACAAGTGGCCCGGGTGTGGGGGGTCGAGGTCTTAGCGTGGCACGGCCACTGGCGCAGAAACAGGCACGCAGCCCTGTTCGGCACAGAACCAACACTGAACTTACTTCTTCCTTGATGACCCCTAAGACCAAACGGAGAGGCGACGGTAACGTTTTGTGATGGCGGAGTTTACCACGGTAGAACCAAGGAGGTGTGGCGCGAACACACGACCAAGGGCCGACACTTGGACGGCTACGCCTTTGTTGGGCTGTTTAAGCGACGACTTTCTCCGGCTGAGTTGTTGAAACTAGCGCAGCAAGTGTGAGAGAATAAGCAGGTTTTATGATACAGCGGCGTAGAATAAATACAGGTGACCTCTTCCGGTCCCTTACATCTTGAGGTCCTTGTTTTCTGGACTTTGCCCTTTCTACGTGACACAGGCCGGATGTGTTTAGAAGAGCGAGCACTGCTGGCCGGTGAGCTTGCCCTTGAGGCCCTTGCCCTTACCTTTGCCGCCCTTGCCGCCTTTGCCCTTTCCCTTGCCGTTATCAGCGTCGCCACCAATGAACTTGCGAATCTCGCGCACTAACTCGAAGAAGGACTCCTCGACGTTGATTCGCGACTTTGCTGACGACTCCAGGAACTTGCAACCAAACGATTTGGCAAGGTCCGCTCCCTCGCTGGTAGCTACAACCCGGCTGTCCTCGAGGTCGCACTTGTTGCCAACGAGCACCATCGGAACGTGCTCCTCTTCCTTGACTCGCAGAATCTGCTCGCGGAAGGACGAAATCTCTTCAAAGGAGGACCGCGAAGTGATGGAATAGACACACAAGAAGCCTTGGCCAGTGCGCATGTACTGGTCCCTCATAGCAGAGAACTCCTCCTGGCCAGCGGTATCGAGAATATCGAGAAGGCACGTCTCCTGATCGATTTCGACCTGCTTACGGTAGGAGTCCTCGATGGTGGGGTCGTACTCGTCCATGAAGTGATGATTGATGAGCTGAATGGTCAGGGCACTCTTACCTACACCACCACCGCCAACAACGACAAGCTTGTATTCAGTCATTCTGTGGTTCAGTTGGTTCTTTGTCTTCTTGCTCGCTTCGTGCGACGGAATGAAAGGCTCCATACCCGTTGGGCCCGTCTTGTTTTGTCTTCGCATCTCTACTCCTATTGGAAGACAAAAATAACTCGCTCCGTAATTGGGCGCTCCAAAAATTAATTGCATACATAGCGGCTATTGGACCGTAATGATAGAAACTGAAGCGATTGGTTGCTCCTCTCCGAAAACCGCTAAAATTTCACTTTACGACCCAACCGCATTCAACCTGTACCAGGTGCACTTTTTTGCGTTTTAATAATGAAGGAACCTGGGGAAGAGGGGGGGGGGTAAGGGGTCTTGATTGTGCAGCAGCGACCCAAATATAAGAAGCGCTAGCCTAGCTATTGTCTTGTGCCATGAGAGAACGGGAGCAGGCAACCCTCACGCCGAAGGCCGCTGCCCTATCCAGAAGGAGACTCAACATTGGGGCCCTCTCGAAGGGGAGAGCTTCAAGGTTGATGATGAGCGTCGCACCGCCTCAGGCTGTATATACGGGAAAAGCCGCGGTAGCAGGCCTGACCAGCGCAAGCCCGAGGGGGCATTCAGTATGCGACGTCCAGCCCACCAGGGGAAAACCAAAACAAATACTACCACTCGAGTTGTGAAGTTAATGGTTTTTGATTTTGGTAGAAGGGCCTTTCTTCACCCAACAGCTTTATACAATCCTACCACGCACGCATCTGCCAACGGGGCCTGAGAAACCGCTGGTCTAGTTACCGTACAGGTCCTCGTCGTTTTCAGGCGTGGCGAACTGGCTCTGCTCGGGGAACTTGAAGCTGTTGCCGATGCCGCGCGACTGCACCAGGGTCTGAGCGAACATCTCGTACTTCCTGATGTCGTTGTCGCTGACGGAGCGGCGAGCGAACTTCATGGCCTCCTCGAAGTGGGCTCGAGTGATTTCGGGCACGGGGTCCTCCTCGTCGGCCTCGGTTTCCATGCTCTCGCCGCTCTCCTCCCTCTGCCTCTTGCGCTGATAGACAACCTCGATTGACTCGCGGATGGCCAGCTTGACAGCCCTTTGGCAGATCTCGGTAAGATCGGCGCCGGAGAAGCCGTGCGTGTGCTGGGCAAGGAACTCAAGATTGACGTCCTTGGCCACAGGAGACTTGCGCAGGGCGGCCTTAAGGATGGCCAAGCGGGAGGGGAGATCGGGCAGAGGAATATAGATGAGCTGGTCGAGACGGCCAGGGCGCAGGATAGCAGGGTCGATGATATCGGGCCTGTTAGTGGCACCAATGACGAAGACATTCTTCTTCTTGCCGATACCATCCATCTCAGTGAGGATTTGGTTGATCACGCGGTCGCCAGCGCCGCCGGCATCACCGAGAGAACCGCCACGAGACTTGGCGATAGAATCCAGCTCGTCGAAGAAGAGCACGCAGGGCGCGGCCTGGCGAGCCTTGTCGAAGACGTCGCGCACGTTGGACTCGGACTCACCGAACCACATGGTGAGCAATTCGGGACCCTTGATGGAAATGAAGTTGGCCTGGCACTCATTGGCGATGGCCTTGGCCAGCAGCGTCTTACCGCAACCCGGGGGACCATAGAAGAGTACGCCCTTCGATGGCTCCATGCCGAACTTGTGATACATCTCAGGGTGCTCGACGGGATACTGGACGAGTTCCTTGAGTTCGCGCTTGACATTCTCAAGGCCTCCAATGTCATCCCAAGTCGTGTTAGGCGTCTCCACAACGGTTTCGCGGAGGGCCGAGGGATTGCACACGCCGAGAGCGGATCTGAAGTGATCCATGGTGACGCTCAGGGAGTCGAGTACTTCGGCAGGAATGCTCTCGTCCTCGAGGTCAATGAGATACATCTTCTCACGGATGCACGTAAGAGCGGCTTCCGTGCAGAGCTGGGCAAGATCAGCACCAACAAAACCATGGGTTTCGTTGGCCACCTGCTCCAAATCTACGTCGTCGTCGAGCTTCATATTCTTGGTGTGGATGGCGAGCACTTCGAGACGGCCAGTAGGATCAGGTATGCCAATGTCGATTTCACGGTCGAATCGGCCGAAGCGCCTGAGAGCAGGATCGATGCTGTTAGGTCTGTTGGTTGCGCCAATGACCATGATGTGGGCTCTCGATTTGAGGCCGTCCATAAGGGTAAGCAACTGCGACACGATTCTGCGCTCTACCTCGCCGTTGGTCTTTTCTCGCTTGGGGGCGATGGCGTCGATCTCATCGATGAAGATGATAGCCGGAGCGTTCTTCTCAGCCTCTTCGAAGGCCTTCCGAAGATTGCTCTCTGACTCGCCGGCGAGCTTGGACATGATCTCAGGGCCGTTGATGACGAAGAAGAAAGCGCCAGTCTCGTTGGCGATGGCGCGCGCGATGAGAGTCTTACCACTGCCAGGGGGACCATACATGAGAATGCCCTTGGGTGGTTTGACACCGATGCTCTTGAAGAGAGCTGGATGGCGCAAAGGCAGTTCAACCAGTTCTCTGATCAAAGCCAACTGCTTCCTGCAGCCACCGATGTCGTCATAGCCCACCTCGTCGAGCTTGTCCTCATCCTCGCGCTTGATCGGCTCGCCTTCGCAGTGAATGACAGTGTCGGGAGCCACGATGCAGTATTCCGCAGGATCGGTTTCTACCACCTTGAACTCCACCTGCCTCATACTGCCTCTGGTGATGAAGGTGTCGCCCTTGCGCACTGGTCGGTAGGCTTCGAGGAAGTAGGGCTTTAAGAAGAGCTCGAAGAGGTTGCCAGAGAGGCCCTGGATGGTGTCCTCGAGCGGGAGGACGTGGATGCGCTTGCCGTACTTGACGTCGGGGCAAGGGTGCACTGACACGATGTCAGACAGACGCACACGCAAGTTGTTTCGCACAACCTTGTTCATCCTGATCTTGCCTTCTTCGCACGTCTCGTCCGAAAGAACGATGCAGATCGTGTCTCTTCTGCGCTTACCCTTGAGCAGCACAGTGTCACCTTTGAACAACTGAAGCTCCTCCAGCTTCCTGGGGTGAAGAGCGACCACTGAGTTGTCGCTAGTAACCGTGTCATCATCATCCACCATCAGTCTGTTCGGCCTCTTCTTTATTTTGAGGATCTCCTCGCTCATGTCGCCCTCGGGGATGTCCTTCTGCTTATCTGCCATGGTTGGATGTGTTGTGTGTTCTTTACGATGAGCGATTCTGCCAGAGACGTGGCTTTTATACTAATGGCAGGGGTTTCCAGAACTGCTCAACAGAGAAGTTTACGTGAACCTGTGTCAAAGGCCTGCCACGCACTCCAAAGCTGTGATTTTCCAAAAAGTTGTTTTTACTCCGGCCACGTCATCACCTTCGTTGTCCCACGTCAGCTGCACGACTTTGCTAAGTTTCCTCGATTATTCTGGTTGTTTTCTGTTTCTGCGGCTCTCAAGTGTTGTGTTAGGCCCACGGCACATCGATAAGATGGCTGGGTCTGCCCTCTTCACCCCCCTGTTGGTGTTGCTTTCCTTCCTGCTGGGTGTGGTTGTCACCCTTGTTGGACAGCACTCCTATTCCGTGTTTTCCTCTTCTCTGCAGTCCCAATCACCGACCTCGGCAGCCACCCTACCCACATCAGGACCCCTTTCCCAATATTTTGAGTTCGATTTTTTGTTTGTCAATGATGCCGGTGATGCAAAGATGAACGGTGTCGATGGTTTTGACTTCGACTCGCACGACTACCCACTCCTGGAGTGCGATATAGAACGGCTGAGCGGGAAGTCTGCGCACGACAGCTGCAGCTCCACACCACCGTTGCAACAGACCCACCTTCCCCTTCCGCAGCAATACGAGCTTGCCCTCGTTGCCGATCTAGACAAGGGCAGTCGCGACCACCGAAACTTCGAGTGGCACTCCATCATGCAGGTACAGGGATGGACCTCTTTAGATGAGGCGTCAATGGAGAATTGAAGCGGCCACTTCATCCCCTCCCCCTTTATCTCACGCAGAAAGCCACGCTGCGGCGCAACGAGCGAGGGAACTTCACCATCGAGTGGGGAGATACCACCAAGTATGGCCACTCTTCTTGTCCATGTATCTTGCAGCTGTTACGGCGAAGACCGTCTTCCCCTCTCCCTCCCTTTGACCCAAACCATGCATGCGCATGCAGGCTCACGTCCACGGTTGCCAACAAAAACCGCTCAATGGAGCTGAGCGAGCTCGTGCGCATGAGCCACAGCGGGGCCCTCCTCGGGATGTGCGACTCCACCGGCATTGTGCGTACACGCCTCCCGACAGGAACCCATCCGTCGCACCATGCGGCTAGTGCATCCTGCTCACCCTCGACCCAGGTCTACGAGATATCACCCAAAAAGGGCGGCGGTGCCTTTCCGCGTCACGCCATCGCCGATGGCAATGGTAAACATACAAACAAACAAACAAACAAACAAACAAACAAACAAACAAACAAACAAACCACTTTGCTTCCTGCTCACTTTTTCCGCCCTGTAGGCCGTCTGCCGAAGCCGTTCAAGACCGAGTGGGCCACTGAGAGAGACGGCCTTCTCTACCTGGGGTCCATCGGCAAGGAATGGGTCGTGAATGGGGTGGGCCACCTCCCCTCCCAATCTATTCAGCGCATTGGCCCGTATGGCTTCAAATATTAACAACAAATATTAAAAAATAATAAAAAAATACAATAAAAATAAAAATTAAATGAAAATGCAGGAGACAATACACCACAACTGCGTGTGGGTCAAGACCATCGACAAGTGCGGTAAGATTAAGAGCCACGACTGGACGGCCAATTACAAGGCGCTGCGCGTGGCGACCAACACCACTTTCCCGGGCTATCTTTCGCACGAGGCCGTGGCCTGGCATCCCGGTACGGTGCCCCTTCTCCCTCTCATCTATCCCCCCCCCTCCCTTCGTTGCATGAAGCCACCGGATCGCCAACCCAAGTCCGCTCTGCGTGCAGTCCAACGCAAGTGGCTGTTCCTTCCACGGAAGGCGAGCGAGAGCACGCCCTACGATGAGCGCGTGGACGAGTTCCTTGGCTCCAATCTGCTTCTCATCGCCGATGAAGATTTCACTCAGGTGGAGGTATGGAGCACAACTACTAGACCTCCCCCCTCCTCCCTGCTGAGTTGATAGTCCGGATTCGGGCTGGCCGCTGATGGGAGGATTTGGCCTGTGAAGGCACGCCGTGTTGGGCCATTGGAACGGGATTTTGGCTTTACCTCTATGAAGCTTGTGCCGCACACGAACGAAATAATCGCCCTGAAGGTAAAATACAAAAGTCTTCCGATGGAAATAGTGGAGTAATGACCTCTCTGCAATTTTTCAGGTGAGAGAAGTAAATGAAGTGTCACAGACGTGGATCACCATTTTTGACTTGGAAGGCAACTTTCGACTCGAGCCGCACTGGAAGCTGCTCGTGGACCGACGAATCAAATACGAGGGGCTCGCTTTCCTCTGATCGCGACTTATTTATTGCACTTTGTCAACAAGCGTCCAATGGAATGAATAGAATATTGTGTACACAAGCCACTCGTTTGCCGCCCAATCCTGACTGACACAAGAGCTGCGAAAGGCGCATGGGGCAGAAAGAGGTGGTTGCAGTAAGTCGACATTGAAGGGCCTGTGTTTGTTCATGGCAAGCGGGTACAATGACACTCAACGATACCTTTCCTAAAGCTTACAATCAGCAACCCTTTCTTTGTTGTGATAATATTTTTACGCGGTTTCTTTTGATCATGCTGGGTGTGAATCCCTCCTGCCGGTGTGAAGGCGGAGACAGAGGGAAAACACATCGCAGAGGTGAAATGGCTGCAAGAAGCAGTCATCACAACGTGCTGCAATGGTTACACGCCAACGGATGTCCCTGGAACACACGGACCTGTAGCAACGCAGCATGTGCTGCAATGGGCTCGAGCTGCAGAGGATTTGCGCCAATTCAAGGCCAGCTAATATCTTGCAGCATAGGTCTTTATTGGCTGACCAAAAAAGGGGCGAAATCAGCGGCGGGGGGCAAAAGGAACTCTACTGCTGTCGAACGAGCGAAGCAATGAAATCCGTGACCACCTTGCGTGCGTGCTGAAGGGAGATTGGGTCCTGATTGGTGGGCTGCGTCATCGGCGCACAATGGCCTAACAAAGGGGGCAATGGGAGCGACTTTTCGGTTACCAAACGCGGACAAGCAAGAGCGTCATTATATTTAAAGAGGTTACCGGCGTCATAGGTAACAGCGCGCACATCGTCGGGGGCGGGCAGGTCCGCGTTGATGCTCAGCGTGTGCCACGGGTCGGCCTTTCCGTTCGTGAAGAGGATATTGCTTCCGCGGAGATTGTAGCCTCTGCGGGCAGCCAGCAATGATGATAAAGCGAGTCAGGATAGGAGTGCGATGGCGCGCGCGCGCGTGTGTGTGTATGTGTTGTGAATGCGCGCGCGGTGTTCTCATACCCGTAGTAGGCGTTGGTGCCCTCAATGTCGGGAGTCATTCCCGTCAGGCCGAATATCTTCTCTGTAGGATGCATCCGGCCGGACATGCGTGAGAAGACCCATATTAGTGGGGCGGGGAAGGAGGAAGGTAGGGAATGCGAAGAAGCGATACGCACGACACCACTTCACTTGATGCTCCAAGCCAAGGACGGGCGGGAAGACGCTGGTGCCCGGGTAGGTGGGCATGAAGAAGCCGAACTCCGTGCACTGCTGGAAGGTCCACGACCTGATTCATTTTATGGGTGGGCGGGGGGGGCGGGGAGAAGGATCAGAGGAGGGGGGGAGGGGGAGGAGGCCAGCAGGTTTGTATTCAGTAGAATCATGCGCGTTACCGATCAGAGCTGGTGGGCTGGCGCAGAGGCTTCAAGTAGGACGTCTCCTCGTTGAAATCGTTGCACTGTACAGTGGCCAAGTGTGTGTGTTGTGTGCGTGTTGTGAGTGTGAGGGTCAGCGAGTCCGATGGGGGAGGGGGCAGAGGTTAGTCGTACAGCGTTGGGCGCCCTCGGACCATTGGCCGCGTTCACGACCTGAGCCCAGTTCGAGAGCAGGTCTCCCGATTGCATCATGGTGTGGCACGTCTGCGAATGAATGTTTGATAAACCGAGTCGGTTTCAGGCACATCTCACATTGTGACGCACAGGAAAGGCCAAGGCAAGGGGGAAAGAGAGGAGGCTTTACGCTATTGAGAGGCCAAGCAGGAGGATTCTGGAACCTGGTTCGGCCAATGGTATTAGATAAAAAGTTGAATAAAATAAAACACCACCGTATAAATAGTATAAATAAATAAATAAATAAAATATAGAAGATTGAGATGATGGTGGAGACGGTACTGGTCGGAGCTGCCCACAGCTTCGGTGAGGGTGAGAAGGAAGTAGTAGTTCTGTTCGGGATCCGCGGAGATCTCCTCGCACGCCCCGAAGATCGACTGGTGCGCCATTCGTGTAAAAAAGCGAGACACAACCAGATAGTGTGTGCATGTGCGTGCATGCGTGTGCGTGCGCGCGCGCGCGTGCGTTGTACGTGTGTGATTCATACAGTAAGTTCTCTGCGTCCAGCAGCGGTGGCCATCTTGGCCATCAGCATGTCTGTAGCGCGCTGAACGGTCTGAACGCACTGCGGGGCTGTGGACAGAAAGAGATTATTTCTACGTGCCACCAAAACAAAAAACAAAAAACAAAAAACAAAAAACAAAAAACAAAAAACAAAAAACAAAAAACAAAAAAACAAAAAAACAAGGGACGGTTGGTGTAGTGGTCGACTGGGCATGATGAAGTGCAAGATCGTGCGTACAGGCAGCGGTGGAGAAGACACTGTAATACTGAGTGAAGTTGAGGGAAGCGTAGGTGGGACCGCTGGGCGCGATGCTGCCCACCACAAGGTTGGGGTACTTGGCCCTGTTCGCCCAACACACACACACACACACACAAACCCACCTCCGTATTGAGCAATAACGAAGCCAGCCCTAGAGGTAATGCAGACGGAGCAAGCACCTGAACCAGGCCGAGAGGGCGCCAGAGTACGAGCATCCCCACACGATCCAAGGACCCGGCTGCACAGCAAGTGTATATACTTGGTCATTCCAATCATATTAAGTCACAAAAGGCGAATGGTACGTTGACGAGTGTCTTGTTGTAGGAGACGAGGAAGTGGGCGGCATCAGCAAGTCTGAAGAAAAGAAAATGAATGAAAATAAAGGGAAAAAGATCTGCAGCCGTGAAAGAGGGAACAGAAAGGAATGAATGTAGTCGCGCTGCTTACGCCTGGCGGGACGAAAGGAGGCGCAGGTTGGAGGTGGAGTAGTCAGGAGCGGGCATGCTCACGCCGTAGAAGCGGTGCTCCAGCGCAATGTAGAGAGCGCCTGCGGCACGCAGGTGTGAACGCACGCTCGAATGGAACGGCAGGAGCTGTACCAAATGGCTTGGTCAAGGAGCGCGGGAGGACGGTCTGGAAATCAAAGAACTCAACGGGGGCTTCGCCGCCGAGGAACACTGGTGCGAAGGATGCGAATGTAAATAAGTCTACAGGCTCGGAGTAAGAAGAGCCACGTACAGAAGACAGGGCCACCGGGGACATAGTTGTCGTCGGTCACGATATACTTCTGCTGGTAGGTCTTGCCGTTCAGAGGATAAAAGTGGTCCACTTTCTGCGACAAGGCAAGTCTCAGACGGCTGGTGCCTTTTTTTACGCACATAGAGCAGAACCTGAGTGAAATAGTATGTCTTGGAAGAGAGCCCCAGTTCCGGAGCTTGTGCCATTTCACGATGCTGACGATTAATCGTTGTTGTGCGATGCACGATGGGGTGACGCGTCTGGGTGTCCGACGACAAGGAAACAAAGGTAGCTTCTGCCGCTGCAAATACGAGGGCGACAACGAGGACTAAGTGCAGCTTCTTCATCCTTGAAAGGGCAGGCGCAAATAACGGCGTTTTTGTTTGTCCGGCCAATTGGCGGGGAGGGGGAAGAAAGGCGAAAACGAAGTCAGTTGGGAGAGTCGAAACGATCCAACTCTCGCTCCACCAGTCGCTTTATCTTTTGCTTGCGTCGAGGGGTGAGGCAAAGTGGCTTTTTTGCAAGTCCATCGCGTTCCTCCATTATGTACTGATTACTCACCTGGCGGGAGGAGGTGAGCAATGCAGGCACTTCACACCAGTCCGGAGTGTGTAATAAAGAGGTACCTTTTTGGCGATATCTCGGAAGTCGGAAGAAGAAAGAAGGTTCTTTTTGAAGAGGGGCATCAGCTCTGCGCGCACTGCAGATAGAGCTTGAAATTGGTGTTGCGTGAGGAGAGAAGGAGGAGAGGAAGTCAAAGTCGAAGTAGCTGATGTCGACTGGGAGCAGGTTGTAGACGCAAAGAAACGGAAGGAAGTGGAGCGCGAGGAAGGAGTCTGGGGTATCGCAAAACCAGAAGAGGGCGAAAGCGATGTAAAGAACAGAGGTGATGATGATGGAGAGGACGAATCCTGATGCTGCTGCTGCGAGCAGCTGTCTTGAGAGGACGGTGGCGATGGCACAAGAGAGAAGAGTAATGATTGGATGTTAGCTCGATTTTCTTTACCCAGGCCGGAAGTCTTGACCTTTGGAAGCGCTCGTGAGCCATTCACGGGTTTCTTTTTCTTCGGCTGTGAGGCGAGGTACGAAGATGACGGAGCCAGCCCCAGCGAGCGGGGCAGTGGGAAACACGAAGAAAGGGAAGAACCAGTGCCTGGAGAAGGGGAAAGCTGTACAGGGGAGAGGCGAGCAGAATCTCCCTGTGAGTCCTGAGACGAAGGGAAGTAGTCGATGATGGTTCTCGCGGTTGGTGCCACCGGCGCTATTAATGCATGGCCGGACCGCGATGCGCCGGGAACCCATAGCTGGGTGGGCGTGTACTGCTCGCTGCTGCTTCCGCTGCCGCTGCTTGGGCTGCCACCCAAAGCTTCCCCGTGCGGCCCTGATGAATGGTCTGCCCTCAGGTCCTCGATGAGGATTACGTCAGCGCCTTGCCCCTGGGAGTGTCTAGGCGGTCTATTTCCATGCTCTTGGGAGGACTGCTGACTATCTCGCCTCTGAAGGGTCTCGGCGATGGTACTTTGGCGCGTCATGCGCGGCCTCTTGCGCTGTCTCTGTGCGCTTGTGGTACTTTGTTGAGACTCCGCTTCTTCCTGGGATCGTCTTACTACCCTCCTTTTTCGTTCTCGCGTGTTGCGCAGTCTTCGTCCATCTTGAGAGAACACCGCGGTCGTGGTGTCTTCTTTACAATATTCTCTTCGCTCCCTTTCCTCTTGGTCTCGTCGAAGCCATCCCAGCTCGTTTTCATCGTCTTCGCTGTGTGTATCCTCTCGTTCAATTTCGCTTTCCGGCCTATCGTCGATGAAAGAATCGTCTGCTTCCTCTCCCCCATAAGTTGCTTGCAGTTCCTGAAGGAGGGCAAGTGGTTTGTACTTATGTAGAGACAATTGTGGCGTGGCGAGATACCTGAATATCATACTCGTGTTTTTGTTCTCTCTCACTGACGTTTACGATTCGGCTGATGCCAGAGTCCTGCAGGAGGAGCGACGTGGTATCGTCAGTCACGTGATAGGTCCGGACATTGTTCCTGTCCAACAACAACAACAACAACAACAA
>CDFF01070514.1:0-21123 GCA_000826265.1 Acanthamoeba culbertsoni
GACAGCACCCTGAACAACGAGACCGCTGCCATTGAGTTCATGGAGACCCGCTTCAAGAAGGCAAACCTTGTCACCGACCGCTTCCCTGTCGTGCTGGACGAGCTACGCTCGCTCCCTGGCTTCTCGCCTGTCGACTGGTCCTATGAGCGCAAGGAGTGCGTCGTCGGCGTTCACCGTCCTCGCCTCACGCCCCAAGGTTCTTTGTCCGCATTTAATATATATGTCTTTCTCAATTTTCGCTCATCGTACCATACAGGTAAAAGTCTGATACTTAACGGCCACCTGGACGTGGTGCCCACCGGACCCACCGACATGTGGACGGGAGGTCCTTTCAAGGTCAGAGTTGAGAACGGCCGCCTCTATGGCCGTGGGTCTGGCGACATGAAGGCCGGCATTGTGGCCTACTACATGGCCTTCCTCGTATGCCATAAACTCTACAAACCTTCCTTTCCCTTGATATTGATATTGATATTGATATTGATATACTATGTTATATTTTGTAGTAATTATTTTCTTGGGATTAATGTTCATGTGTTGAAGGCCTTGAAGCGACTCGGATTCGTGCCGGCTGCAGAGGTCATCATGCAGGCCGTCGTCGAAGAGGAGATCACCGGCAATGGCGCCCTCGCCTGCTGCGCGAGGTGCCGCCACTATGCTTGCGAGCAGCATCATCCGATTCGCTCACTTCGTCTTGCACTGTTCTTCCTCTTCTCCTGCAAGGGGTTACAAAGCTGATGCGTGCATCATCCCTGAGCCGTTCGCGGGCACCATCATGACGGCGCAGCTGGGCGTCATGTGGTTCCAAATTTCTGTCCGCGGTCGTCCCGCTCACGTCCTCAATACGAGGTACCGCTTTATCTCTCTTTTTCTCTCCTTACAACCCATCACGTATCGCACGACTCGTCTCAGCGGATGATTAACTGGCGCTGACTAATCAGCGCGGGCATCAACGGCATTGAAGCGGCCTACTATCTGTACGACGCGCTGCGGAGGGTGGAGGAGAAATGGAACAGTGAGGCGGAGCGCAAGGCTCACCCTCAGTCTAAGCCCTACGACTCCCACAAGCACCCCATCAACTTCAACCTGGTAAGCCCTACACACGCACACGCACACGCACACACCCTCTACCATTCGCGTTGGCGCGCTCTGAACGCATGTGTGTGTGTGTGTAATCCCCTCAAGGGCGTTATTCACGGAGGCGAATGGGCTTCCAGCGTGCCGACTGGTAAAACTCTCGAGATTGCGCATCCCTTTGCGGGGAATATTACTGTGGTGAATGATCCTTCAGCTCACCATCTGCATCTCGCTGTCAGAGTGCAAGTTTGAGGTGCGCGTGGGTGTGTTCCCCGGCAAGAAGCTCGAAGACGCCCGAAAGGAAATCGAAGAGGCCGTGGCCGTGGCAGCTCAGACCAAGGACATTCACTACAGCCTCACCTGGACCGGTTTCCAGGCCGAGGGCTGCCTCATCGATCCCGACGTATATCCATATTGCTGCTCTCTTTTTCTCCTCCGTGAGTGGCGAATGAAAGCTGATCTTCTCCAAACACCTGCCCGGTGGGCGTGCTACAGGGTGAGATGATGCAGAAGTTGGGCCAGGCGCACAAGGCTGTGAGCGGGAAGGAGCCCGTGTACAGCCCGGTGACGTGCACTACCGACGTGCGCTTCTACGAGCTATACTATGGCATCCCCGCCACATGCTACGGACCCGAAGCCACCAATATACACGGGTATGGTTCTCGCTTTCCCTACTGGTAGGGGGAGGCAACATGTGTTCCGTGGTACTGATTCCACGGAACTCCTGTTTTACAGCATCGACGAATCGGTGGGTTTGGACAGCATGAAGGAAGTGATGAAGACGCTCGCCGTATTCATGGCTGATTGGTGCGGTCTGGAACCTGTGACCAAAAACTAACGGGTGTATGCTGCGCAGTCACTGGGTTGCCAAATTCTTCTATAAAGAGTTTCGTGTGTTGTTTCTCATTCATGACACACTTCCGTTCTAGAGACAGGAGGCTAAGTATGGTTGTTCCCACAATTCCGTGGTCCTGATCAGTGTGATATATCTGCTGCGGATGAAGGTTAGGGATTGGTGCTAAGCCTGAAACAGGAGCCAGTTTTCTAAGAGAAAGAGATGTTGGTGCTGTGAGTCTCCAACTGAAAGTTGTTGGTATTGCCAACGTGGGGCGAATAAAAGCTCAAAAAGCGAGTTCTTTTTAACAACTCACCCAGGACAAGAACAACAGCAACAAACAATGAACTGCATTGACCTCATTATTAAGGATCACGAAAAGGTGAAGAGCCTTATCAGGTACCGTTCCATCCGCAATCACCAGAACCTATATTCTCTGGATCCAGGTTCAGTGACTTCTTCAACTATCTTGCAGCCAATACAACGCCTCCACCAATACACAACAAAAGCAGGAGCTGGCCAACACCATCATCAAGGAACTTTGCGTCCACTCAGCTTTGGAGGAAACCTTGATCTACCCGGTTTTGCGCGATCGGGTTCCGGATGGCAAGCACCTCGCTCACGATGCGTATGAAGACCATTTTAAGGTTGAGCGGTTGCTCGATGAGCTACTCAACATGAAAGTCGCCGATGATGAAGCCCAATTCGACTCCAAACTTAACTCCATGACCGAGGAACTCTTAACCCATATCAGACATGAGGAAGGCCATCTGTTGCCTCTCTTGCGGCAACATATCGAGCCTAACGAGCTCCTACAGCTGGGACAGAAGATGGAATCGAACCGTCCCATGATGCCGACCCACCCTCACCCCAATATGCCGAAAGAGGGAACAAAGGGGATGATGGCAGGATTAGCGGCCGCACCAATCGATCGAGCCTA
This sequence comes from Acanthamoeba culbertsoni, assembly GCA_000826265.1. Classification (NCBI taxonomy): domain Eukaryota; phylum Discosea; order Longamoebia; family Acanthamoebidae; genus Acanthamoeba; species Acanthamoeba culbertsoni. The sequence continues at coordinate 2,850 of CDFF01070514.1, forward strand.
CGACGCTGCCAGGTCTATGGTCTCCGGCCAGTGAAGGGCACCCAGCAAAAAAAAAAAATGCTAGGAATTGTTTTATTCCCTGGTCTGCGGAAAATACAGGGTTAAAAAAAAACCGAAATTAAATTAAGGGGAAACAAGGTCCTTCATTTTTCCATCGTTCGACAACGCTGCGTTACACCACTGGCTAGCTTCTCCTTCTCTCTTCAATCTTTAACCAGCGCCTACCATGTCAATCTTCGGTGGTAGAGGTGGTGCTACATTTGGCGCTGGCGCATCAGGGCAACCTGGACCTTTTTCCTTTGGTTCGCGAGGGCGAGGAACACCAGCGCGAGGTGGCGGTTTTTTCGGGAGTAGTAGTACTATGACCAGTGGTGCTAGTGATGCCCCGCCACGGGGCTTTGGTGCCGCATCGCGAGGAGCTTTTGGATTTGGCGCGCAGACGAATCCATTTGGCACGACGTCGTCTTCCTCTTCGCCGGCGCAGCAGCAGCAGCAGCAGTCGCAGCCTACTTCGTCAGCTCAGGGCCTATTGGAAGCAGCCGAGGCCATCCTCGCCACCAGCCTTGGCCCAGGCACGCGCGACACCAACGACGACAACAGGCTCCGCGAGCTTCTGAGCAATGCCGTGGAGGCCCTGCGCTTTGTAGAGCAGGCCCCAAACGCCCCCGGCTGGGGGTTTTTCTTGGGGTCTCGTTGCTCGAGCCTGCGTTCGCGCTTGGAGCAAATAGAGAACGACCTGTGGTTGCGCGTGAGCGAGCGCGGCCTCCATTTCCTCGCCGTTCAACCCCGCTCTGGCCTCTCCAATGCCAACGTCAACGCCTCCGGCGCCCTGGTGGTATCGTCCACCACGCCCTCGCATGTGAACATGGGTCGCTCGGGCTTGGCCGAGCTCATCGAGCACCATCCACACTATGCCTCTCAAGCCGTCGGCGGGGAGGAAGCAGCGCTCACTCCCTCTGGTCAGCCTTCTCTCGCAGCTGCACCGCCATCCCAGCCTCCGAGTGCTGCCGCCGCCGCCGGCGATGACGCGTCCAAACGTGACGGCAAGAAATCTCAGGAGGGCTGCAATCTCGAGGGTCTGTTCGAGCCAACCGCCGAGTACGTTGCAGAGCAACTGGACACCACGATGCGGACCCTGAGTGACATGACAATCAAGTCGACACCCTTCGACCAACTGGTGCAGCGTCGCCTGACGGTCCTGAAGCGCGTCTACGCGGCACTCAACGCCCAACGCAAGCAGCGCCGGCAGTCCACCGCCAAATGGCAGGCCGCCAAGTCTAGTGCCGACAAGGAGGAGTCCACAAAGGCAGAGGCGACGGCCACGGCGAAGGTCGCGATGGCCAGCACCCTGCCTTCCTCGCCGGTGCCGTTCATGCTCACCGTGTGCACGCGCGCCTTCAACCTGATCATACGCTCGCTTCTCGAGGAGTCCAACGTTGACCTCGCCCTGTCCGGCCTGCTCGGCCTGCTGAAGGACGACGCCGCCCAGGGCAGCGAGGGGGCGAGCCTACAGAGCAAGCGCTGGCTGAGCGATTTTGAGGCCGCGTGGGGCGGCCTCGCATCGCTGGCCGCGCAGGCCGATGCGCGCGACTCCAAGTTCGCTGTGGCCGCCGCCGCCCTGGGCCAGCTGTCCGGTCTGATGCTGTCGTACCGGGTGCAGGGCGAGTCGTCCATCGTCGACGCCGAGTTCATCGTCCAAGTGGCCAACCGGGTCTTCCTGCCTCTTATTCGACGGCTGCGCGACGACGCCTGCCTCCAGGTGCTCGAGCTCATCGCTCAGCGCTACGGCAGCGACGCCAGCGCGCTGGTCACCGAGCCCAAGCGCTGGCTGCAGCCCCTCGAGTCCTGGCTATGGGAGATGGCGTCGAGCGTGCCCGAGGCCAGCGACCGCGCGCTGGCCCTCAACATCCGGAACAAGGCCGCCACGGTGCTCATCTGCCATGCCCTGGCCCGCGACTCCCTCGAGGACGTCATCGCGCTCGTGCGTCTGTTCGTGACGCCATCTGAGACCGGTTTGCCGTCTGCGATGCTCGCGGACGGCACACCGAGCGTCTCCCTCGACGTCGTACCTTTCTTGCGCTCATGGACCGATGCTCATACCAACGATCGCCGCGTTTGTACGCATTGAATCGCATACACACACACACACACACATCTCACATGCCTTCTCCACAAAATGGGACTGCTGTTGATGAACTCGTCCTCATATATCTCTCGTCCCTTTCTTCCTTTTCCAGCCATGGCGTGGAGCGCATTCGATTCCAATACCATGCGCCGTAACTCGACTTTCGTGCAGAAGGACGGCTTCGTCTACATTCACAGCAGGCAAGGTCTGCTCAAGCTCGGCACGGGTTACCAGGGAACGATCGTGAATCACATCTACGCGAGCAATCCTACGTACCGATCCAAGCAAAAGGGCTGGCTCGCCATCTTCGGCAACCAGCTCTACTTCCGGTCGCCTCAGCTGTCCGACGGCGTAGCGTTTACCATCGTTGATGCCGATACGCTCCAGGTCTTGCCCCTCCTCTCCCGCCACACCGGTGGAAACTCTCTGCTCTCTCTCTCTCCCCATCTCACACACACACACACATCCATGTACGTATTTATTTGGTATAGGAAGTCGCCCGCGTCCGGTCTTCCTCGATACCGACCAAAGCTACCTCGACATCGTCGGCGGGCGACAAGTCGGCCGGCCAGAGCGAGGCGGCAGGCGAGAAGAGCGACCCCAAGAGCGATGAGCCTGAGGCGCTCAAACAGGACGGCTCGGCCGGCGGACTCAAGACCACGGCGACGACAGGTGGAAAGCGGAACAGAGGCGAGCTCGCCGGCCAAGAGCCCGTCACGGAACTGTTAGAGATGGACGACCCGGAGGGCCTGTTTCCCGGCGAGAAACACATGCTTTGCGACGGCACCGCGTACCGCTCGCCCATCTTCTCCGACGGGCGGTATCTGTACCTCTTGAGCAAGCTCCCTTCGGCTTCCAAGCCTGAGGCCAAGCCAACGGACTCTGCTTCGACGGTTGTTCAGCAGCAGCAGCAGAAGAAGCAGGAGGAGGAAGGAGAGGCGAAATCCAGCGAGCCGAAAGAACCCAAGGAATCGCAGAATGGTGAGACTTCGGAAAGCCCGGCGACTTCCACGTCTGCGACCTTGGGAGGCTCGCAGCACTCTTCGTTGTCAGGCGGATCCGCTCCTCAGCAGCAGGCGAGCTCATCCCCTTCGTTTTCGCCTTCGTCGCCCTCGTACTCGCCCTCGTCGCCTACCTATTCCCCGGCATCGCCCGAGTATTCGCCTTCGTCGCCTGTCTACACCCCGACGTCGCCCCAATATTCGCCTACGTCGCCCTCGTACTCGCCCTCATCGCCCACCTACTCGCCTTCCTGGCCCTCCGCCTCTCAGCTTTCTGCGCTTCAGCCGTCCGCGGTTTCGGTATACGCTGCCGGCGGTGGGGGGCAGGCGCCCAGCACGGCCACCGTGGCGGCACCGGTGAGGCCTCCCGCGGTGGAGGACCATCGCCTGTACATGGGCGACATCCCCCGCAACTTCGACGAGGAGCGGGTGCGCGAGCTGCTCGTCCCTTTCGGCTTGATCCGCTCGCTCGAGCTGCCCCGCGACGGTGACGAGCTTGCGGGCTACGCCGTGGTCCAGTACAGAAACCCCGATTCGGTCGCGAGCGCGGCGGCCGCGCTGCACGGCTTCCCGCTGGAGGACAGGACACTCATCGTCATGCGCCTCTCGGACCGCCCTCCCGGCGCACCCGCGGAGCTCCTCGCGACCCTGGACAACCCCCCCGCCCAGCCCGAGACCGCTTCTTCCGCTCCGCTCGGCTTCGGTCGCACGCCTGGCGCTCCTTCCGGAAGCTTCGGCGCGGCCCCAGCCTCCTCATCTAGCGGAGGGTTCGGTGGGTTTGGCGCTGCCTCGGCTTCGACGCCTTCTGGCGGCGGAGGCAGCTTCGGCAGCTTCGGTTCGTCCGCCTCACCGGCTCCTGCTACCGGTGGCGGGGGCTTTGGTAGCTTCGGTTCGTTGCCGTCGTCTTCTTCTGGCGGGGGCTTCGGCCGCTTCGGCAACTCTCCCTCATCGTTGCCTTGGTCGTCATCATCAACTCCTTCTGCAGGAGGCGGCTTCGGCAGCTTTGGTTCGTCCGCCTCTGCCTCCTCATCTGGCGCAGGGTTTGGCGGGTTTGGCGCTGCCTCGGCTTCGACGCCTTCTGGCGGCGGAGGCGGCTTCGGCGGCTTTGGTTTGAGCGCAAGATCTGCCGCGTCGCCGTCGCCGCCGCCGCCGGCTTCTTCTGGCGGCGGAGGCGGCTTCGGCAGCTTCGGTACGAGCGGAGGAACTGCCGCATCGCCGTTCAGCACCCCTCCCTCTCCGTTCTCGGGTCCTTCCGCCGCCTCCACCGCTCCGCCAGCGAGCGGACTCAAGGGGACCCCTCCCGCCCTGGGCATCACCGCCCTGGAGAGGGCGCGCAGGGAAGCCGAGGACAAGTACGTCGTGCATGTGTTCGATCCCAGCCAGAAGGGCTTCCCTCACGTCCGCTCGATCCACCTCAAGAACCCCACCAGTACGTCGTACTCCCTTCCCTTTGTGGCTTCGGCCGTCTGCATGTTGTGGTTTGGCTTAGCCGAGGCCTCCTTGGCCATTTCGTCCAGGCGGTGTGCGAGTGCTCTTCCGGCCCAACGACGCTCCCTCCACGCCTTTCACTCCCGTCGCACAGGTACACTTTTTTCTTCTTCTTCCTCCTCCTCGTCCTCCTCGTCCTTTTCTTCCCACCGCGAGTCCGCGAGCCCTGAACCCGAAACAGCATAACAAGCCGTCATTATGTCTGAAATAACCAACTGCGGTTTCCCTCCTCTAGCCGGACTGGCCGGGCTCGCTCACGTACAGCATCACCGCCATGCCCGAGTATGCGCACCTGTCGTTCGAAGAACTGCGCTATGCCCACTACAGGCCCGGCGAGGAAGGTGCGTGCGTTTTTACATTCCTCCGCTCCGCTGAAGCGCTGACATACGTGTGTGTGTGTGTGTTTGTTTTGGTCCGCAGCCCCTCCGTTCATTTTGACGAAGAAGCTGCTGGCGGAGGGAGTCTATCTTACCAACGGCAGTCGGTTGGTCGTTGCCGTGCCTGACCGCAAGTCCACCCTCTGCCGCGTCTTCTCGCTGGAGGATGGCTCGCACGTCCACGACTTCATTTCGGACCAGCTGCCCAACCACCGCCTGGGCTACACCTGCGAGGACCTTCTCGCCAGCCCCGATGGCATCCACGGCCTTTTGCCTACGAAGAAGAAACAGGCACCCGGCAAGCACACGGCCATCCAGGCCATTGTTGCCTCCTCGGATTCGGGCTCTGCGTCCGAACCGACGCCTAGCCCTTCTCCAGCACTCGATGATACAAAGAGCCAAGATTCTGCGGAGGAGACGAAGGAAAAGGAATTGGGCCAAGAAGAGAAGAAGGAGGAGAAAGAGGAAGTGGACGAGGCCAAGGGGAAGGAAGATAAGGAAGACAAGGAGGAGCCGGATACGATGGATGCGAGCACGGCCGCCCTGTGCATAGTTTCTCGTCTCTTCGAGCTGATGCGCGGAACTTCGGTCATTTTCGAGAGCGCGCTCTCCGGCGACTCTGAGGCGACCGCAGGGCCGTATCGGTTCAAGGCCACCAGCAAGACCCTCACCGACCTGACCTCCATCATCGAGCACTTCGAGAAGGTCGTCTTCTCCGAGGATCACCTCCTCGCGCGTGCACCAGCGCAGGACGGACAGGCCGCAGAAGCGGAGAAGACTGACTGCTCGGCCGAGGTCAAGCAGCTGGCCGGCGACGCCACGTTTCTCCTGTGCTGCCTGCGTATGCTGGACCGTTGCATTCTGCAGGTCTTGTCGACCAGCGACCCCGTCCCCGGCGTGGGGGAGGAGCAGGTGGGCCGCATCAAGGCCTTCCTCATGCGCCTGGCCCATGCGCGCCTCCCCGCCGTGGCCGCGTCCGATGTGGAGCTTGCGAGGGTGGTGAATCTGGTGCGTATGATCCAGCAGGAGAGCGCCGCGAAGCTGGTTCAGGGCTTCCCTCTGTTCTTCCCCGCCTCCGGCGAGCAGATCGAGCTCTTCGTGAAGCTGCTCAAGAATCACGTGGCCCAGCGATCCGGCACGCTGAGCGCGGAGGCGCAGACCAACGAAGACCACCTGTGCCAGACGATGGCCAACGGCTTCGTCCGGCACCACGTCATCCCGCTGTGGCTACGCCAGCAGCTTAAGGCCGCCGAGACCCAGAGCAAGGACGTCGCAGCCGAGACGTGCGTCCCCAAGGCCGCTGACGTCATCGAGCAGATGGAGAGCATCTTGCGCCTCGTGACGCAGACGCTCGACCTGGAGCTTCAGAATACCTTACAGCACGGACTGACGCTTCCGGCCGCGTTCCCCTTCGACTCCTCCTATAGGCTGGGGTCGCGCACGCTGTCCTTCCTGCAGAAGAGCCTCTTCGACCTGCTGAGCCATTACGAGAAGCAGCAGTCCATCTGCCAGACGGGCCTCAAGGCCTCTGCGCCGGACACCACGGATCGCGAGCGGTGGGAGAAGCGGCATCAACGCGCCGTCGCGCTGACGGGCCACTACCGGGAGCTGGCCCTGCGCTTTTCTCGCGTGGTGCTGGGCAGCGCCGCGCAGCTGCTGAGCGGCTCCGTCTTGGACCGGCTGACGCAGCAGCTGAACCAGGAGGCGCTCCAACAGCGATCCTCCGCGCAGGCCCCGAGCCTGTCGGACTTTGCAGCGGGAATCTCCCTCGTGGCCGAGGCGGCCAATGAGCGCGAGGACGCGGCAGCCGGCGCGGCGAGCCCGTCCCTCATCAGCACCATCAGGTCCTCGTTCATCGGTTCGCAGATCCCGACGCTCATCACGTCGCTGTGCGGATGCGCCAACGACCCGACCTTCGTGGCGAGGCTGCTGCCTGAGCTGGGGCCGCTCATGCAGCGCATCGACAAGCTGTGCTCGCTCCAGCCAGACGTCACGTCGCGCTGCGAGAAGGTGGTCTTCTCCGTGCTCACCCAGAAGCAGGTCGACGGCAGCGGCGACTACGCCCTGCGCGCCATGTCGAGCCTGCACTGGATGCTCGACCTCGAGAAGCAGATGGCCCATCTCATCGGCCAGAGCATCACGACCCTCGTGCGCGGCCCTGCGCCCTCCGAGGAGGAGAGCCAGCTGCACAAGTGGCTTGACTCAAAGCTGCTTAGCGCCGGGCTCGACGACCCGTCCCCGACCGGTCTCGATGCCCGACGCAAGGAGTTCCTCGAGGAGCTCATCAACTTGCCCAGCGAGAGCGAGGCCATCACGCTGGCCGCCTATATGCACCGCCACATCACCGCCAAGAAGCCGCTGGCCGCCATCGGCGGCGACGCCGTGGCCAAAGTCGAACGCGCGGCCGTTGCGGCGCTGCTCAAGCACAACCTGCTGATCAATGAGGCCATGACGTTCGCGCACTGGCTGGCCAACAATCCGTCCGCGCTCGAGGTGGCCGACAAGGCGCCTCTCCCTCCGGCCCTGCAGATGGTATGGGAGGTGGCCTACGAAGTCCGCGTGCGATTGGTGCAGCTCCAGCACAAGCTCAGACTCGCGCATGGCCAAGAGGAAGTGAGGTACGCGTCTTCATACACACACACACACACACACACGGGATACAATGCACACGCCAAGTTAGAAGCTCACCCTCGCCTCTCACAGCGCCGAGGCCATGTATGAGAAAGTGTGCGAGCCGCTATTGAAAAAGATCGAATTCCTGCTGACCGTACGCGTGCCCGAGCCCAAGGCCAACACGGATCAAAGGAGCGAGGCGGCAGACGAGCGCGACAGGCTGTCTCGCTCCAGCTCGTCGATGCTGCTCAAGAAGGGCACGGCCACGGAGCGCAAGGCCCTGACTTCCAGCGTAGAGGGCACGGCGGGCGGGGGAGGCACTCCGCGCATATTGCGTGCGCGATCGACCGGCACGCTCAAACGCTCCAAGCCGCGCGCCGCCGTTGGCGACGCCGGCTCGGTGGCCGCCGAAGACCTGCTCGATACCGGAGACCTGATCGCATCGCCGACCGAGAGGCGCCGTCAGCTGATGGAGCGCAAGGACACCAACGAGAACCAGCGACGTGTGCAGGAGTCCTTCAAGATGTGGAAGCTCTTCCGCGACCGCACCAAGGAGGCGCAGTCGGCCAACGCGATCGACCCCTCGCAGGACTCCGTCGTCTCCGACGCCGTGGTGGCCTTCATCGTGGACGAGAAGCTCCAGCCGGCGAGCCTGCTCCTTGGCATGCAGCAGCGGGAGACGCGGGCGCAGGGCCGCATCAACGGGCTGCGCACCTTGAGCTCCCTCCTGCCGCACATCTCCCTGCGCTCGGTGCAGTACGACCTGCTCCAGGCTCTCCTGCGCGCGCTCAAGACCGACCATGTGGGCGTACCGCTCAGCACGGCCTCGCTCGAGAAACACCATTACATGCATCTTGCACAGGCAAGGAGAACCCTTCCTTTAGCGTCGTCATCTCCTTGTTGGTGTGTTTCGAGTGTAAGATCTCATATCCTTTCCTTAATCAGGCCTGCCAGCGCAGCACGCGTGAAGAGCTCGAGGACGTCTTCCAGGGGTTGTACTCGCAGCTGGCCTTGATGCTCCGCGGCAGGGACATCCAAGAGGCCGTCCTGAAGGTGCTTTTGATACAGCTGTGGACGCTCGGTTTCCGTGAACAGGAGGACGGTCAGTTCCTCCAGAAGACCGGCATTTTGGCCATCCTCAAGAAGCTGGCATGCGAGGATTCCTCGCTCGGCTCGTCGCAGGAGTCCTCCGGCGCAACCGACGCCACTGTGCAGCCCAGCAGCAGTTCGGGCTTCGCCATCGCGTCGCTCATCTTGGGCACGGAGAAGGCCGAGAAGAAGCAGATCGCCCGCGCGGCCCGGCTGGGCTTCGGCCTGCTCGCGCTCCACTGTGTGGGCCAAAAGCAGGGCGACTCGTCCGACGACGAAGACGACTACGCCACCGACCGCGCCAAGCTTCTCCAGCGCGTCGCGGCCGCCAAGGCGGCAGCAGCCCCGCCTTCGCCGTCTATGAGGCAGCTTCAGAAGTCTGCGGACCCGAGCGGGGGCGAGGACGCCAAGCTGCCCGCGCTCACCGAGTTCCAGAAGCGCATCATGGAGCTGCTCTTCAACGAGCTCAGCACCAGCCTCCGCGTATTCCGCGCGCAGCACCAACATCATTTCGTCTCGACCGCCCGAGGGTCTGAAGCCCCCGGCAGAGGAGGGAACACGACCCCTGCGGTTTCCGACCCGTTCGCCTACCCGGGCTCGCAGCCGGGAGCCGGGTGGCACAGCCACACGGTGCCGCTGGACCGCCTGAAGGAGTACCGCCAGGTGGAGAAGAGATGCCTCAGCATCATGCGGCTGCTGCACCCGCTGACCCACTCGGTGGGCGTGCTGCGCTACATCGCCGAGAACAGCCACAGCATGCAGACGCTGCTCTCACTGGTGCTCGTGGGCAGCCCGCGCATACAGAGGATCGCCACCCGTTTGCTGCGCGATGTCGTGCCGCTGGTGCGGGTCGAGCGTCTGGACTACCTCTGGCGCCTGGTCAACGAGGACACCTACCCGACCCCGTCCGCCGGCGATCCCCTGCAGCAGCTGCACGCGGACGCCATCGCCGCGGGCGAGCAGAGCATCCTCTCGTTCTTCTTCAACACTATCGGCTCGGCCCTCTGCAACGTGTGCCCTGTCACGTCGGTCAAAGCGCCTCAAGTGCTTGCTGCTGCCATGGCCTACCTGTCCCGCCACCACCCCGAGGCCTTTGCCGCCCCTGCTGCACCCCCAGAACAGCCGGGCGCCGGCGCCGGTCTCGTACCACAGCCGACCAAGTTGCGCGTGAGCTTCGGCAATGCTGCTTCGGCTGCTGCTGCTGCTGCTGCTGAGCCGATCTCGTCGACAGCGCCAGCTTCGACGCCGGCGCCGGCGCCGACGTTCTCTTTGGGCGCCACGTCACCAGGGCCTTCTGCCTCGGCGCCGAGTTCGGTGGCTCCGTCTTCCGGCGTGGATTTGCTGTCCGTCCTGGACGAGTTCTCCGTCGGGGTGGGCCGCTCGTCGCGCTCGCCCCGTCGAAGCAAGCGAAGCGCCCCGAGCTCAAGCAGCGCCGTAGCTTCGGAGGCGGCTGCTCCGCTCTTCAGTCTCGCCTCGCCGACCCCGGCGGCCACCGATTCCGCTCCTTCGCCCGCTGGCTCAGACCTGCCCTCGCCCGCCAGCACAACCACCTCGCCCTCGCCTGCGGCGGCGGCCTCGTCTGAGCTCTCTTCTTCGCCCTCGCCAACGTCGCCTGCCCCGGTGACTCTGACATCAGTTGTTCCGAGCGTGACCACCGCTGCGCCCTTGCCGAGCACGTCAGCGAGCAGCACGTCCTCCTTCACGCTCTCCACGTTCACTCTGCCTTCCTTCGGTACGCCGAGCGATTCGTCTCCAACCTCCCCGCCGCCGTTCTCCTTCCCCACTTCCGCGGCCTCTTCGAGCGGCTCAACGTCGGCTGGCGCGACCAGCTGGCCGACCTTTTCGTTCAGCTTCGCATCGTCGCCATCCAGCACGACTGAAGCCGCCAGCGCCACGAGCACGGCCACGAGCAACCCGCCTGCCCTCTCCTTTGCGTCGTCGTCGTTTGCAAGCGCGCTGTCGAGCGGAAGCGGGCCGAGCACGACACCTACCCAGGCGGCGCCCAGTCAGCCCGTGTGGCCTCACAAGCTCCTGCCGTGGCAGCCCAAGGACGCCGTACAGAAGACCGTCGACGCCCGCGTTGCGCTGGCCCTCGCTTCCGAAGTGATCGCGCTTCTGCGCCACCTCATCAACGTGTCGCCCGTGTGGCGCGAGAAGCTACGCGAGATGGTGACCCGCGGCCTCGAGGACATCCCCGACCTCATGCGCCACGAGCCCAAGGATCCCCACCTGCTGCGGAGGGCCTGGCACGATCTCGCTGTCCTCGCCATCGTTGGTGGCTTCCCCGAGCCGCTGCGCATCGGTGGCTGCGTCGAAGTCACCAGGGATACCGCCGCCGCGTCGAAGGACTCACCGTCCTCATCGAGCGCCACCTACCGGCAGGGCGTGATTGTGGACCTGGACCTGCAGTTCGGCAAGGCCAAGGTGGTCTACCGCGACTGCCCCAAGCGGATCGTCCACCAGATCGACGCGCTGGACTCTGTCAAAGCCATCTCCGAGGTGGCGCTGGACTCGTCCCTCTCGCTCGCCTCCCTCGGCCAACTTGCGATGTTCTTCCTGCACACGAGACCTCGAATCCAGCCGTCCCAGAGCCCTCTCCAGCACCAGCCTTTCAACCGCTCGTGGCATGCCATCTACGCCCAGATGAAGTCCTGCAGCATCCTCGCCCTGTCCTCTCTACTCACCGATGAGGCATCCGTTTCGCACTTCGTCGACAAGGGTTCGTCTTCTCTAAATTGCCGAATCAGACATCTGGTCTGTCTGTTCAAGACTGACTCTTTCCTCTCATTCCTTCTTTCTTTCTTCTGTCGCTTCTCTTCTCTCACCAGCTGGTGGCTTCGGCGACATTATGAAACTTGCGTTGGCGAAATCCGAATTAGGCCCGGCTAACCGCGAGGAGCTGGCCGAGGCGCAGAGGAGCCGGCTTTACAGCATCGCGCGCACCGCGTGGAACGACAGCATCCCATTTTCGCCCTACTGCAACGTGCCCATGCCGCTGCCCACCGGATGGAGCCAGCTGCGCAATCTCCAGTACGCGGGAGGCGAGGACGGGCACTCGCTCTTCAACCTGCGCGTTGTGGAGAACGGCCTTCGTACGGGCGAAGTCAGCATGGCCTGCTCGAACTTCCCCGTCTCTCGCCTCCTGCCCGTGTTCTACTTCGAGGTCCTCCTCTCCGGCTGTGGTGGCTCGTACGCGCGACCCCACCCCCTTCCCCTCCTCCCTCCCTTTTTTTCGCCCCTACTTACTTCAAAGCCTCCCCGATTGGAACGAACCGGCTTGCGTTGACGTGTGATCGCACGTACAGATTCGTCGAGGTGGGCCTCAGCCCCATCGCGGACAGCGGTGCCGTCAGACAGGCAGACGACGGCAGCGAGCAAGTGTGCGATTACGCCACGGTGTACACCTACCGGGGTGATGGAATCAAGTGTGCGCCTGGCGGCGACACCGCTACCTACGGCTACTCGTTTGGCTCGGGCGACATCATAGGGTGTGGATGGCACAGGGAGAAGAAGACCATCTTCTTCACTCACAACGGCAATCTCCTGCCCGATGCCTTCTCCCTTTCCGACACTCACTCGGTAAGTCCGCCCCGTCTGCCGTTTTCCCCCGATTGGCCGAGGGGGCATTGCCCCACAGCCGTACTCACCCCGTATGCGTCACGTACGTCGCCAGGGAGCGCTTGACCTCTTCCCGGTGGTCATGCATCGCAGCCAGAGCGCCACGATCACCGCCAACTTCGGACAGCAGCCCTTCTGCTTCGATGTGTATGCGTACATGGCCAAGAACCTCCCTGCCCTCGACCCCGCCGAGAACGCTGCGACAGGCGACGAGATCATCGTCGACCGTTTCGGCCTGGAGAGCGCTGACCAGCCCCGCATTAGCGCTTCCCCCGCCGTGGACGGCGACAAGAGGCTTTCCATTCCTGCCATCAACGCGCCTTCCGACGAACAGACCGACTCGACCGCGGAAGATTCCAAACCCGAGCAGAGAGCCGAGGTTGCCGAGCCCGGCACCCAACAATCCGAGTCCGCCGCAACCACTTCTTCCGAGGAGCCCTCCGCTGCCACGCCCCCGGATGCGTCCGCCTCCTCGGCCACTTCGTCATCGTCATCGTCACCGTCATCGACGAGCTCGGAGTCTGCCCCGCCTGCTTTCACGTTAGGAGCACCGACTCTGCTCTTGCCCCCGACGTTTGGGTCGGCGGCCAGTGCCCCGTTCTCTTTCGGAGGGGACTCGTCGCAGCCCGCTTCTGCGCCGTCTCGCAAGCCCGGTGCGCGCCGCGGGTCCACGAGCACGCGCGGCAGCGGGGCGCGCGGCGCGAGCGCGGAGGACATTCATGTGGGCGGCTGGTACAAGGTGTTCAAGGACATCAACTCCATGCTGCCCAAGAAAGAGTGGAACGCCGCCATGGAGAAGACCATCGGCCACACGGGCCTGGTCAAGGCCGTGAACGCCGGCACCGGCATGGCGCTGGTCCAGCTCTACGACGGCGAGACGGGCCTGCTGCAGGAGTGGTGGTACCCGCAGCGCTTCTTGAAGCGGCCGGTCAAGGGCGTGGCCGACCCGTTCCCGCTGGTCCGCAAGCAGGCGCTGGCCGACGTGCAGACGCTCTTTGCCCACAACGAGACCGCGCTGCTGCGCAAGCACGCCGGCGAGGCCCTGCTGGCTATCCTCGCCCACTGGCCAGAGAACGTGCGCTTCCCGCTCGAGAACGTGAGCGACGACGTGCTGCAGGCCTTCCTCAGGTTCATCGGCGCCGAGTATCTCACCGGCGCCTCGCCCGCCGGCCAGAGCATGAGCCTCCCGGCCGGAAGAATCGGCAGCCTTGCCGCCTATGCCTCGCTGCCGGCATCGAAGAAGCCCGGGGCCAGCGCGGTGCTGAAGGTGGTGTCCTCGGAGCTGGCCACACGCCTCAGGCAGGAGGCCTCCGCTCAGAAGCCGCCGCTGCTCGCCCACAGCCTGCTGGACTCGTGCCTGAGCGCGGGCTTCTGGCTGAGCGATAAGCCCTCCGCGCCGCTGGCGTCGCAGCACGTCAAGCTCGACTTCAACTTCGCCAGCTGGCTCATCGCCCTGGTGTATGCCGAGTGCAGCCCCGAGGTGAAGGAGGCCTACACGGCCAGGATATTCGAGCAGATCATCGCCCACGTACGCGGTGACGACGCTGTTCTGATCCGGCGCATCCGCCTGACGCGCTTCCTTATGGCCCTCGTCGCCGACTGCATCAGCTCGCTGCCCACCGCTGAAGCGCGGCTGCGTGCGCGCCCCAGCAGGGAAGCCACGGACTGGGTGTCGGCCTGCATGCACTCCGAGTACGAGGAGGCCTCCGGAGACAACAAGCCGCAGAACAAGAACTTCTTCATGACCCTCGTCGAGCTGCACATCATGCTGCGGCGCGCCAAGTGGGACTACTCGGAGGATCAGGCCACCGAGAAGGAGGGCGCGGAAGAGGAAGGAGATGCAGCATCTGCCACGAAGAAAGCGGAGCCCAAGCTGGACGAAGAGTCGGAGTCAGACGGCGACTGGTTTGCGAGCATGGTGCGCTTGTACGACGCCATCGAGTGGTGGACGCAGGACAAGCCCCTGCCCACGCCCCTCCTCTGCACTGCCTTCCTCAACGCCGGACTGGTTCAGCTCAGGCAAAGCGATTCCCACCCCGCGAAGGACCCGACCGCCGAGGCCCGATTCGCCGAGACGCAGACGCTGCCGGACGGCTCGAACGTGACCGTGCGCAGGGTGCACGTACCCGGGGCGAGCAGCCTCGCCGTCGTCCTGGACCCGCGGTGCGAGCTCCGGCCCGGCGAGACGCTGCAGTTCTACGCCGCGGACGAGAACGACCGCACGAAGGTAGGCCGGTTGTTGCCCAGGAGGCAGCCAGACGGCTCGTACGACTACGTGATCACGGCAGACACGCTGTACTACGGCTTCGCAAGGACGGACGTGAGCAAGCCCCGCGAATCCGAACAGCCCGCGAGCGCGCCCCAGCAGCCTGCTGCGGAGAGCAGTTCTCGCTTCACCTTCTCGGCGCCGCTCACCTTCCCTCCTTCAACCGGCCCGTCGCAGTCCGCATCTTCGTCCTCCTCGTCTTTATCTTCATCCTCATCCCCATCCTCATCCTCGCCCGCTTCGTCTTCTTCGTCCTCGACGCCGTTCTTCTTCCCCCCTGCGAGCTCGCAGCAGCCCACTGCGGAGCCGGCTCAGGCGGCGAAGAGCGGCGAGAAGAAGGAAGAGGAAGGCGAGGAGCTGCAGCAGGCCAAGGAGGCCGAGAAGGACGAGCAGGAGAAGGAGGTGTGGGGGTTCGCCTTCCATGTGGTGCCCAGCTTCGAGGACGACGAGCGCAAGAAGGCGCTGGAGTCCCCGGAGGCCGCGGAGGGCGTGGAGCGCCTGCGCGGCCTGCTGGCGGGCGGTGCCAGGGGGCTCGCCATCGACACGCAGATCATGGAGATCGTCAACCGTCTGTACGACGACAAGGGCGTGTCAATTGACGAAGTCGAGTCGTACGCGCTTCGCCTGTCGGAGTCGGAGAGGCTGCTGTATCCGAGACTCGCGGAGATCAGCCCCGAGGAGCTGTGGGCGCGGGTGACGGTGCTGGTGCACATCAACAAGGCGCTGGAGAAGGTGCTGCCGCTGCTCGACTTTGGCGAGTCCCTTGAGAGCGGTTCGCTCGCCGCGAGCCTGGCGCGGCTGCGCGGGGTGATCTTCCGCGAGGTCAAGAAGAAGTACTTCAAGACCTGCTACCGGGGCATGAGCTCCGGGGGCAGCACGACGGTGACCATCAACAGGCTGCTCTTCTCCGACGAGGAGAGGGAGGCGCAGAAGCAGATGGCCAAGCGGACGCGCGCCTTGAACAACGGCGGCAGCGATCCGTTCCCCTGGGAGGACGACGCCAACATCAAGTGGGGCATCTTCGCGCAGGCCTTCTACCAGCTGTACAGCGTGCCGCCCGCGCAGCTGCGGTCCAACCAGAGGGCGTTCACGGTGCGGCTGGTGGGCGAGGGGGCGACGGACGGGGGCGGCCCCTACAGGGAGTGCCTGTCGCTCATGTGCGAGGAGCTGCAGTCGGACCAGCTGCCGCTGTTCATCCCGTGCCCCAACGCGCAGCTGGCGATGGAGGAGGTGGGGATCGGCCAGAACAGGGACAAGTACATCCCGAAGCCGTCGTCGCAGTCGGGGCTGCATCTCGCCATGTACGAGTTCCTGGGGCGCCTCATGGGCATGGCCATTCGCTCCAAGACGCCCCTGCCGCTCGACCTGCCGTCAGTGGTGTGGAAGCCGCTCGTGGGCCAGGAGCTCACCAACGACGACCTGCGCGACATCGACCAGTTCTGCGGCCAGTGCCTGGACCAGCTGCAGAACCCGGAGGCCTACGACCTGAACGCCGAGAACTTCGGCATGATCATCTTCGAGAACTTCACCACGGCGCTGAGCGACGGCAGCAAGGTGGAGCTCAAGGAGGGCGGGCGAGACCTCGACGTCACCTACGAGAACCGACTCGAGTACGTCCGGCTGGTGCGGGAGCGCCGCTTGGCCGAGAGCAGCGCCCAGGTGGCGGCCATGCGCAAGGGACTCGCCGACATGGTGCCCATCAACATCCTGTCGCTCTTCACCTGGGAGGAGCTGAAGCTGCTCGTGTGCGGCAAGCCCGAAATCGACGTGGAGATCCTCAAGAAGAACGTCAACTACCAGGGCTTCCTCGGCGCCGACGACCCCGCCATCACCATGCTCTGGGAGACCGTGGCCGAATTCACCCACAGGGAGCGCGCCCTTTTCCTGCGTTTCGTGACCGGCCGCGAGCGGCTGGCCACGGACGGATCGAACAAGCTCACCGTCACGCGGCTGCACAGTGCGGTCGACTCCCTGCCGCAGTCGGCCACCTGCTTCTACACGCTCAAGCTTCCTCCCTACACATCGCGCGAGGTGATGAAGGCCAAGTTGCTGTTGGCCATTTGTAACTGCTCGGCCATCGACACCGACTTCCAAGTGCGCGAATAGCAGTCGTGCAGAAAAGTCTTTTTTTGTGAGAGTATTCGTATTTAATGAAATCCGAAGGTTTGTTGTGTTTTATTTATCCATGCTGGCTTACTGAGGGCGGTGAGTGTAGGGGCTGCCTGGCTGGTCCTTGGTGATCGTTGGCGGCATCGTACGCCAGTCATTACGGGGTATCTAATGTGTGACAGTCAAGAATTAGCCCAGTACCAGCCCCGTGAAATTGGGCCAAGGGTACACTCACCAGGTCTGGTTCGGGGGCGACAGCCTTGCAGAAGTAGTAAAAGCCGGCAAGCACCCCAAAAGCGATACCGAGAGAGACAACGGCTTTCTGTACAGAAACAGAGGTATCGTAATCTGGTGTCATGGCGTGCCAATCGTTGGGATCAATGTCCACTTGTTCGGCCAATGCTCCGGGAGCCTAAAAAAATAAGTTGGAGGGGGGTTGGAGCACACATTAATTTAGAAATTTAGAAAACCAAAGGGTTTTTTCTACCTTGCCCTTCCAGTTGTCAAAGAGGGTGGGGTCTCCTTCTTGATACAGCTTCCATTCAGGCT
Source organism: Acanthamoeba culbertsoni (assembly GCA_000826265.1). Lineage (NCBI taxonomy): Eukaryota > Discosea > Longamoebia > Acanthamoebidae > Acanthamoeba > Acanthamoeba culbertsoni. The sequence continues at coordinate 20,085 of CDFF01070514.1, forward strand.
CAGTCTCAGCACCAGCCCTGCGTGGCAAAAGGGCCGCGGCTGAGCCCCTCACACCAAGGTTGTTTCTGGTCACACCCGCAACTCTCAAAGCGCCCCGCTGAGCCCTCCACATTTAGCGATTGTTATTGAAAATCAAGATTAATCCAAAATAATAGCTTAAGGAAAAACAGATGAAAACATAGTAGAAAAATTCCAACGACAAAGACAACTAAGACTCTTATCTACTGGTTCCGCTGCATACAATGAACGTGGCCAAGGTACCTTTATTCTGGTGCTTTTAATAGTATTTGCAATTAATCTCGATTTGCTAGTCGCGACCACAATCTGTAGCGCTGGGCTATACCGGTGCACCTAAGAGAGCATCTCTTGCTGTCACTTCGGGACCGGTGAGTGGAAGGAAGGGGGATGTCAGATTTCCTACCCTCGCCGACTTGCGTTGGCGTGTGGATGTCACCATCTCAACTTCTTCTCTCAACCGCGTTCTTAAGCCCACCCTCCTCTTTCAACTTACGCTGAGTGACGGTACGCATAAATGGCCACTCCATTCCTCAACATACAGCTTTCCTGGCTCGTTGTTTTAAACGGTGCTGAAATAGGGTCCATCCGAACATTCGAGTTAACTGTCGAGCAGTTCCACGAGTTACGATTCGATGTTGCAAAGGTGCTGAAGGACATGGGCGACCTGGAGAACAACCCTATTCTTAAAATCAAGTGACCTGGACGCGACCAACTTGTAAACACACTACCATAAAACCCGCTTTTTGAATTTGATTGGCAGTTGTTGTTTGATGATACATCAGCAAATGAGAACGTGTGCGCCAAAGCTACTCCTTTCATGGAGCTGCAAGTGCTGTTTGCGTCGACTGAGAGGTCCATCAGTGGTTAACCAAGAATATTGTAGACTTGAAGGTGACTTCAATGGATGTAAGAGTTTAAAGTTGGAATGTAAAAATTCTAGCAGCATAGGACAGAAGTAATTGTTGAGATAGCTGGGCTTTTTTTGCCCTTCATGGCTTTCTTTAAATAACAGTCTTTATGT
>CDFF01070515.1:0-11176 GCA_000826265.1 Acanthamoeba culbertsoni
ACATAGGGAAACATAGAAAAGCATATTAATATGATGGTGAAGAAACACAGGGCATGCACTCGAGTGGTGGAGAGGAGTCGGTCGGTGAAGGACCTGCGTCGAGGAGGTGGAGGTCGTTCAGGTATCGAATTCCGTTTCCGCCGCCGAACACGAACAGCCTGTTGCCCACCGCCGAGGACGTGTGACCGGCGCGCGGGCCCGGCACCGGGCCCGACGTGATTGGTTTGCTCCACGTCAGCATGGGCTGCGGCGAGCTCATTAGGTCTGCACCACACACACACACACACACACACACACGCAATCACACACACACACACATACGCGTAAGTATCGAGTGCGGATAATGCGTCGACGGGCGGAAAGAACGAGTCAAGTCAGTTACCTGTGTGAAGGACGTGAAGGTCGTTCAGCATCTGGTTTCCGTCCCAGCCGCCGAAGATGAACACGTTGCCGTTGCCGACCATGGACGCGCTGTGCGCGCACCTGGCAGAGGGGCCTGGAGAGAAAAGAGGGGGAGAGGAAGAGGGGAATAAGCTAAAACCACAATTGGCACTTCCCAAGGAGACGGGGATACAGACACGTGCAGGTAAGGTAAGTAACAAGGCACGATAACAAATATAAAATAAATAAATAAAACGTGAGCCAATGAAACGTCAGGCCAGCAGTACGACTCGCGTTGCCGCAAAAAAGGGTGTGGTGTCAAAGAGGAGGAAGAAGAAGATTCTGTTCTTCTTTATGGTCCCATGTTGGGCTCACCACGGTGGAGAGTAGAGGATATATAATGGGGGGACTGATACAGTTTACCTGGTCCATTTACGCTGGGGCGAGTCCAGGCAGCTTTGCGTTGGGTTTGTGCGTTGCCGCCCCCTTGTTGAGAGCTCGTCCGCTTTTGCATGCTCATAGGCTTCGGACTTCTCTAGGCCGAAGTGCAGGGCCTTTATGAATCCACCCTCGGCTTTCTTTGTGCCTAGAGTGCTCGAGTGATACAACTAACTGCTGCAGCGACAGAGAACCTCTGGTTTCCTGTCGGAGAAACAACAAGAAATGGAAACAGAAATAGAAACGAAAATCACACATCTATGCATCGCCAGCTTTGCTTCCGCTCGGGCAGAATCGGGAGCGCCACTCTCCGAGTCTCGCATGATGGGGCCAGGACTGTGCCCTTGCGTCTCCTGACGCCACGTACCCAATCCTGCATTGCATCAGTTGCCACTCGCCCCCTGTGGCTTCGGCAGAGTCACCGTAAGAAGTCCTCAAAACGCTCGCTGCCGCGGGACACGAAACCAAAATCTTTGGATGTTGATCTTCCGCTCTTCCCGCCACCTGCAAAGCGCTCTCCCGATGCACGCAAGCTGGGCCGGCCCACCGTATATCACTACCCTTATTCCAGATCTTCGCACGGTTCTATCCGTCTTCTCGAGGCAGCTGGGCTCAGACCCAGAGTCATCGATATTACCCTTGAGCCACTCAGTGTCGGCGACGTTGAGCGATTTATGAAGGAGTTGGGAATCACTCGGCCGCGAGATTTTATGCGTGTTAATGATCCACTCTATCGTGAGCTACGACTGGACGACCCTTCACTATCGAATGAAGGGCTCATTAAGGCCATCATTGCCAACCCAAGGTGCTTTTTTGTTTATTGTTTATGGTAACTTGTTTTTGCCTTATTTCGCAATTCTAAGGTTGATGAAGCGCCCGGTGGTGGACTTCCCCTACCGCGAGAAGGGGCAAAGCATGAGGCAGTTCCTGATCGCGCAGCCCCCACAAAAGCTCTTCACAGTCATTCTCAACGAGAGCGAGGAGGAAGCGCTCGGCCTTGCCCCCAGCCCGCCTCCGCCCGAGGAAACTGAAGCAGATCGCTGGATTCGCGAATGGAGCCAATCGGAGGTATTTGCCTGAAAATGACGACGTTCTGCAATGCTATCGCTGTCGCTGACCAACACACCTCACTTTGATTAGGGCCAGTACCGACTGCCTGAGGAGGAGATCGAGAAATTAAGTCGAGAGCTTACTGAACCGGTGCAGCGTTTTAATTCCTCGCTTTCTTCTTCTATATTCATCGCTTGCCAACCACACGTGTGATTGCTGCGTACAGAACGAAAACTGGGATTTTCCGGAAGAGACCGACGAGATGGACCAAAACGAGGAGGACTCGATAGCCGACATAATTGAGGATGTGGACGATACAGATATTTTGCGTTTTGCTAAAAAGCACGGATTGACCGCGTCAGATATCAACAAGCTCGTCACTGAAGACAAAGCGGACCGTGATATGGAGGCCAGAATAGACGCCGTGATGAAGCGGATAGCGATGAAAGCGATCCGAGAGGAAGAAGAGAAACAGGCCAGCTCCAGAAGAAAGCACTCCTCTTCTGTGGGTAAGGAAGGCGAGGATGAAGACGGAAGCAGCAACAAGGAAGAAGAGGATGAAAATGATGATGAAGATAAGGCCAGCCGAAAAACAAAGACAGCGGAAGATGATGACGACGACGATGACGAAGAGGATATCACGGAGGAAGAATTCGCTGAGCTCTTCAAGCATTTGAGCGAAATTACGCCGCCGAAGCGGCAGCTGCCGCGGTCACAGAAGCCGCCAGCACAGCCACCAGCCCGAGGGCGGGGGTCACGAAGACAAAAGACGCCTTTGCCGCCTATCTTTCACTAGCGGCTCGTGGGAGTTGGAGGGGTAGAGCTCGTCCGACAAGGCAAGGAAATAAATTCGACAAAAAATTCGAGTACAAATGCTTAAACAGTGCCTTTCTTCTCCTCTTTCACATACCTCGCAGGGAAGATGCCATAGACGTTGTTGGTTTCGCCTTCCCACCAACCGGGCTTACCCTGCCAGTGGCGAGCCATCAGCCAGAAAAGTCGTGCAAAGCACGAGACGCAGCGAACATACCGGGACGTTCTTGGAAAAGACGTAAACGAGGTCATCTCGTATGAGTGTCAAGTGATCGTTGGTTTCTGGAATGAAATCTTCTACCACTGCAGGGGAGGGGGCTGTGCGTAAGCGATCACTTCCACTAAAGTCTGACGTATGCTAAACGGGTACCCTTTGCCACACAGATGTACTTGGCCACCTCAAGGGCGTCGTCATCTTTCCATTCGTCGTCCGACATTTGCAGTGTAGGTTGTGTGCACTCAGCCAAAAACGCTCAAGCAACACAAAACAACTTTAATTTGTTTTTTCCAACCAATGAGAAAAAACTTCATTTTCTCTTTGGCCAACACAAAGCCACGCGGCCCAAGCACGACGTCGTGCAGGGGATTCACTTGGGGACGAGGAACTTCTTGCCCGAGTTTGGAGGGATCTCTTCGATCTTAGCTACCGTCTTCACGATCTTGGTGAGCAGCTGTTTCTTGGCCGGATCGGCGGCCAGCTCGGCCTTGAAGTAGTTGATGAGCTGCACAGTCGTCAGCTGACCCTTCCTCGCGAGCAGTTGTCGCACGGTGTCCTCCGTCAGCTTGAGCGGCTCTTTCGGCTTCTTCTCCTTCTTCTCCGGTTCTGCTGCGCCGACGTCAAGTATTATTCGATTGGCGTGGAATGAGTGACATGCTCATCCTTCATCTCTCTTAGGAGGGAGAAGATCATGTCCACACTTACCAGCGGGTTTGGGTGGCTCCACCTTGGCCTTTTTAGGAGCCACGGGGGTGGTCGCGGGGGTCGCCGTGGGCGAGGCCCCCTTCTTCCTTTTCTTGCCCTTTGCAGCGTCCTTGGCTTCTTCCTTCTTCCCGCCCTTTGCGGCCGCCTCCCGCTCCTCGTCTTCTTCAAGTTCTTCTTCCGAACCTTCATCTTCTGAATCCTGGAGGCGTGGTTAGCCCTCTCTTCTTTGTGCCCTCCTCTTGGCCGTCAAATACCTCGATATTGGCTTCCTCACCCTCGAGATCCTTGATCAGTCCTCTCATTTGCTATTGGTTGGTGTGTGTGTGTGTGTGTAAACTATACTGGAGTCGGCCTGCGAACCCTTTACAACAAAGGTACCTTTCCCGTAGAGGTAAGATTTTTGCCCTTTCGTTCCTTCTTCTCCTCCTGTGGCTGCTCAGCAAGCAGATGGGTCAGAGAAATACAGATATTATTGAATTCGTTTTTTTGTTAAAAAATAATAATAATAATAATAATAAAAGCCTGCCTATTGGGGCCCACCGTGTTCGGCAGGGATAGGGTTAGGATTAGGGTTGCATACCTCTTCGATGACACCGGTTTCGTCGTCGTCCCACTGCTCTTCAAAGTCGATGTCCTCCTTCTCATCCGGGGCTTCCTCGTCCTTGGCCTTCCTGCCTCCCTTCGCTTCCTTTCCGCCCACCCTGTCCTCTTCGTCGCTGTCCACACTGCACGCCAATCCAATTTCATGAGTATGCATTGATTCACACACCATGGTAGTCGCAGAAGAAGAGAGGAAATGAAAGCGCGTTGAGGGGTGATTGCCTGGACTCGCCAAATACGGAAAAGCGACTCTCGTCTGCGAAAAACTCACCGCGTCCTTCGCTGTCGTCCTTCTCCTCGGATTTGCCACCTCTTCGGCCCGCGGAGGACCAGCGGCTGCCGCCTTGCTGCTTCTGCATCTGCTTCAGCTGCAGTTGAAAGGAGTGGAGGGATGGGATGAAGGTAAGCGCATGGAAACGGAAAGGGATGAAGAAGCGGCTTGCCTGTTCCTCAGCTTCCTCGAGGGACATGGGTGTGAAGGATCGCTTGGCCCTGAACTGATAAGAGTCTCCCACCGGGATAACCTTGAACTCATTCCCCTACAGGTGCAAGGAGGCTTACTCAAAACAAAACAAACGGAAATACTAGAAATAAGAAAAATAAGAAAATAATAATAATAAAGGAACCGAGAGTGGTACGTCTTGAATGAGCAGAAACATGTTGGAGCTCTCGCCAGCCTTGTTGATTCGGCCAATGTAGGCATGCTCCTTTGTGCTGTCGTCAAGATGAAGGGGAATGTTCTTGACATTTCGAGCATACATGGGTCGTGAGAAAGGACGCTTAGCACCCGCCTTGTCCTTGGTCGTCGGAGGCGGTGCAGCCTCTTCTTTTCCCTCTTCGACCTTAACTTCATCAGCTCTGTAAGTGCGTAGAGGCTTCTTCCATTGGCTTATATCCACGGGCACGTTGAATCGCGCTATGTTCCATTTATCGCTTACTGTAGCCATTCTAAGCACAAATTCCTTCATATCGGCAGGTATGGTTGGGGCGGGTGCTGAGGGAGATGCACCCGAGGGCGCTGATGGTCTTGGGGCGATAGGACGTGTGGGTACAAGGGGAACCGCGGCGGCAGCCAACGACGCCCCAGATTGAGACTGCCCTGGCAAAATGCGCCTGTTCATCATCCTTCTTGAGGCCCCAACAAGACTTAAACTAAAAATTCTGTTTTCTTTTCACATATATAAAACTCAAAGAAAAGCGGCGTAAAATAACGAGCATGTCGTGCCCGTTGGTATTGCATGAAGGCAGGGACTGCGGACAACTAAGTATTCGTTGCTCTGGTCTCACTCGCGGTTTCGTTCTGCCCTTGCTCACGAGTCTCCTGAGTCGCACTACGCACACGCTTCTCAGGTATCGACCTCAACTCCTAGGGAGAGCATTTTGCACTAGCACCCTGCGAGAAGGCAACTTCTGCCCACAGATCCGCACTCAGATCTCCTGTTCCTCAAAAACCCGCACTCAAATCTGCGGAAGAGGCCTTGCGAAAACCTACGTCCCACTCCCCCCGATTTGTTTGTGTTGGGATTGTCGTGAAAGTTGGAGAAAAGCACCTTCTAGTCCGTAGAAAACGCGGGCAAGTCGCTGGCAAACATAAGCCTCGTGCTCCTTGCCCTACTCTTTTGGTTCACTGCTCCTTCATCTTACACCAAGATTCTCGACGAGCCTTGCGAGGTCAGTTTCCCCTCGCTTGGCATGCTAAGATCCATTATGATCTATAAGACTCCATCTGAGCGCTCTTCAGCCAGTTTGTTTTTATGTCATAGATTACATTTTTTGTGAATCTATTGTATGAATAACAACAACAATAATGACCGTTCGAGTTTAACCGCCAACTCTTGCTCAGGATATCACCACCACACTAGGCCATGCAAAAGGAACGCAGGTACTCGATGGACCGCTTCTCCAGCGAGCTTGACTTCAGCGACACTCGCCCAGTGCTGTTCGACGTCGGCTGGGAGGTGGCCAAGAAGGTGGGCGGCATCTACACCGTCCTCAAGTCCAAGTCGCCCATCACCGTCGAGGAGTTCGGGGGCCGCTATGCGCTGGTGGGCCCCTACAACCCGGCCACCGCCGCCACGGAGATCGAAGAGATGGAGCCCGGACCCCTCTTCGAGCCCCTCATCCGCAGGATGCGCGAGCGCTTTGGCATCGTCGTCCACTTCGGCAAGTGGCTCGTCGATGGCTACCCTAAAGGTACACAAATTTTTCTCTCGCTTTTCTTCAACACACTTTCATTCATTGTATGTATGTGTTTGTATGTGAATCCCAGTGCTGTTGATCGACGTGAATAGCTCTATGCATGAGCTCGACAAGTGGAGAGCCGAGTTGATGGGCGGTTGGGACATTCCTGGTGACTTCGAGTGCAACGACGGCATAGTGTTTGGCTACCAGGTACGGCCTCGCCTCTTGTTCTCCACACCACACCGCGGACCTCAAAAAAGAAAAGGAAATAGAAGAGAAAAGCTTTAAGAAGGTGTGGCGTATTCTGTGTGACACACTTTCCGGTTTTTTGGAATCTTTCTGCAGACCGCGCTGTTGATTAGAGAATTCGTTGACATTTATCGCGACATCCGCCTTATCGCGCATTTCCACGAATGGCAAGCGGCGGTGGGTCTCATCGTGGCCCGCAAATGGCATGTCAAGTTTGCCAGCATCTTCACCACGCACGCCACACTTCTCGGCAGGTTTGGTTTCCACCTCTATTCCTTTCATTGGCTTATTTATTACACACACACACACACACACACATACCGAATCACGATATGCGTGTATCCATTATATATTTCTAGAGAGACTGATTGGTCGACTATCATATTCCTTCTAGATTTCTAGCGTCTGGCGGCGTGGATTTGTATAACCAGATAACCAACATCAACGTCGACGAAGATGCTTCGCGGCGCGGCATTTACCACCGCCATTGGATCGAACAGCGAGCCGGTATTCCTTCCTTCCTTCCTTCCTTCCCATCCACGGCACGCGTACTTCTGCTGCTTCTGTCTCCGTCAGATCGGAGCATTCCGTGGAGTGGCGCCACGCTGCAGCGTACATACGCGCGCGTGTGATAATCCCTTTGTTGGGAATTATGCGATGCCTATATCAACCAAAGTGAGTACAGTCTGGGGACCGTAGATGGCTAGCGTTTCTCAGCGGATTGGATTTGCTCATACAGTTTTTTTTTCTTCCCTTGATCATTTACACAAGGGAAGAGAAGAGAAAAGAAAAGAAAAGCGCATTATGTGCTAACCAGAACGATTTTGTCGTTGTACACGACAGCCCAGGAGTCGCATGTATTCACCACCGTCTCGGAAATCACGGCATATGAGGCGGAACGCATCCTGCGGAGGCGCGCGGACGTGATCGTGCCCAACGGCCTTCAGGTGAAGAAGTTTACGGCCCTGCACGAGTTCCAGAACCTCCACGCCAAGTACAAGGAGGTCATCCACGAGTTCGTCCTCGGCCACTTCTACGGCCACTACAACTTCGACCTCGACAACACCGTCTACTTTTTCACCGCCGGACGCCACGAGTACTTCAACAAGGTGCGAGTTTCTTCGAAATTTCATAAGAAGAAATTGTAGGCATGTTTGGAATGAGCCGTTGCTTATATATATGTATGTATGTATGTATGTATATATATATGTGTGTAGGGAGTGGATATGTTCATTGACGCGCTCGCCGGCTTGAACTACCTGCTTAAGCAGCGGGGCAGCAACATCACGGTGGTCGCCTTCATCATCATGCCGGCGCCCACCAACAACTTCAATGTGGAGTCCCTCAAGGGTTGGTCTTCCCATCCCATCGCATTCCACCTCGTCCCACATAATATGTGTTGTTACACGGTGATGGCACTGACTGTCCGTGCGGTACTTCAGGCCAGTCCCTGATTCGAGACTTGCGTCGCACGACAACACACGTGGTGGAGAAGCTCGAGAAGCGCATATTTGAGGCGACCGCCCGCGGCCAGATGCCCGACGTCAACGACCTCCTTACGGAAGAAGAAATCGGTAAGTCGGCATTCCGCTCGCCGGCTGCTTTGTTTACCTATTTAGGCCAGCGTCGACTCTAACCGTCGATTGTCGTGACGCGATGACGCGCCAGTGATGTTGAAGAGACGCATCTACACCGTGAAGCAGCGCAACGTGTATCCGCCCATTGTGACCCACAACATGATCAACGAGAGTACGTGCGACGTGACACCCGCGACCTCTCTCCTCTCCTCTCCTCTCTCCCAAGTCTCCCTCCTCAAGTTCGATTCGCACAGACAAGGACGAGATCCTGAACCACCTCCGCCGCGTCAAGCTCTGGAACGACCCCTCCGACCGTGTCAAGGTTTTCGACCAACCAACCACATCGTCCTCTTGGCGCGTTGCAGTGCACTTGGTTGGGATGGCTAATCGCTGATTGGCAGGTGATCTACCATCCGGAGTTCCTTTCGTCGACTTCGCCGCTGATTCCGTTGGACTACTCCGATTTCGTGCGCGGCTGCCATCTCGGCATCTTCCCCTCTTATTACGAGGTTCCCCCCTCTCCCCTCAAGATCAAATAAAGGAAGAAACCAATTCGTCCAATACTTTCGGTTGAACGAAACACGTCGGTGACCTATGATCGATCATTGCAGCCGTGGGGTTACACGCCGGCTGAGTGCACGGTGCTCGGTGTGCCCTCGGTCACCACGAACCTCTCGGGATTCGGCAACTACGTGCACAGACACATCGAGGATCCCTCCTCCAAGGGCCTCTTCATCCTGGACAGGCGCTTCAAGGTCCCCCCCCCTTCCTTATTCCCCTGAACGAGACCCGCCGGCTTAATTGGTCCGATCACGATTAAAGGCGCCCAATGAGACCGTGGACCAGATGATAGACATTCTGTGGAAGTTCTGCCAACTTGACCGCAGGCACAGAATTGAGGTTGGCGCTTTGCTCGCTCTCTCGGATACGTCGGTTTTCCTTGCAATCTAACCTTCGTGTGTGTAGCTGCGCAACCGCTGCGAGCAGATGTCGCAGCTGCTGGATTGGAAGAACTTGGGGAAGGCCTATCAGGAAGCCCGCCAGCTCGCCCTGGAGAGAGTGTACGGACCGCCGCCGGAGGCTCAACCCGACATCGCGTCCCTCAAAATGTACGCTCAACTGCCACTAGTTTGGGGGGGAGCAGAGTCCCGTGCTAGGCGTGAGGAGACTAACGCTTTCTTGCGACTGCAGCTCGTCGTAAATGGTCCCCTGATCATCCTTCTAGGACAGAGTGCTCAAAGAACATCGCCCTTGACTCCGACCTATCGTGAATAAAGGCAAAATGGCCGTCCCGCAACCAGCTCGCAACTGTGTGTCCCACAGCAGTAATTTAATTTAAAGAAATTGCGTGAGAGCAAACCTCCTATTGGCTTTTAATAGAATTCTTGCCATACCAGCAGAAGAACTGCGCCGTGCGTTGGATCTGCGTCTTGTAGTTCGATTTTAAACTGCAACTGGTATGCTCAGCTTGTCCGCTTGCTTTAAGCTTCTTGTCTAACGGCTGCTTTTTTGTGTTTAAAGTCACTTCTGCCTCGTCACACAGCTCGAGAACCATCACAAAATGTAAGTTCGACTTTGCCTGCATTACCCCAACTACTTCTCACGGGTGGTTTCCTCAACAGGTCGGACGCCTACAAAATCATCATTCTCGGCAACCCTAACGTGGGGAAGACTTCTCTTATTCTCAGATGGGCGGTACGGCTAATTCATCTTCAATTCAGTTCTTGGCTTTGGCCGCTTTGCTCAAGATTTTATTCAGGAGGGCAAATTCGACGAGGAGGGTCCCGAAAATGTAGATTCCAAGACCAAGAGCGTGATGCTGGGCAACAAAGAAGTCAAGCTCACCGTGGTACGTACAGACTTCTTGCCTTTCCGTTTGCAGAATCGTAAAATTGGTGTTGGCTCAATGGCTTGCTTTTCATCAGACCGACACAGCCGGCCAGGAGCGGTTCAGGACTTTGACGTCCTCGTATTACCGCAACGCTGATGCCATTTTGGTAGTGTTCGACATCACCAATGAAGGTATGTTCCTTGCTTCCCCCCCTGGGTTTCCTCATCCCATCGCATTATCGAAATCACTCATTTGAATCAATCATTTAAGACTCCTACACGGACGTTCCTGCTTGGGTCGAGGAGGGGCAGCGCTATGCCGTCGACTCCATCATGTTCCTTGTTGGCAACAAGGCGGACATGTCCGACCAGCGCGTCACTGAAGCCGCCAAAGCCGAGGTATGCCTCCGCCGCTCGCTTCTCCCTTCCCTCTCAGTGGTGGTTCCTCACTTCTGCGCTTTTGCAGGAGTACGCCAAAGACGAGGAGATTGCCTTCTACATGGAGACGTCGGCAAAGACCGGTCACAATGTCGACGCTCTCTTCCTCGCCGTCGCTAAGAAGCTTGAGGGCAGGTGCGTGCAAAGTAGAGGAGATTGGAAGGGGCAGGGAGGCGCCCGTGCTATGGTTGTGAGCGGTGGGAGTGTAAGTGAGAGAAACTCGTTCCGTTCTGACTCTCGGTATTGTGTCCCTCAGCTACAACCCCGACGGCGATGATGAAGCCGACAGCAAGAGCAAGGGCAAGAAGGGCAAGGGCAAGGACGACAAGGTTGATGTGAAGAGCGGCGGGAAGAAGTCTGGGGGCAAGAAGTGCCTCATCTAAAGAGCTGGCGGAGGAAGCGGTGAGAGCGAGAAGAGAGGAGGGGAGGGACATAGAGCGAAACGCGAAGCTGCATGACAAACGGACCGAGGACTTCACCTCCATGTAACATGGCCGCAGCGAGCACGAAAAGAGAACGTGAGTGTAGCCCCTCTTCATTGTATCCATAAAGGCCTGCCCTACACGAGCACGGTGTCCAACTTTTTTTTTTTGTAAATTCACTCCCAGGCCCAGGAAGACTGCGCAAGGCAGATGAAGCAATCAGATGGGCTTGTGTGCAGGAAAGAAAGAAAAAACGCTAAACTTGAACCAACACC
>CDFF01070533.1:0-19931 GCA_000826265.1 Acanthamoeba culbertsoni
ATCCTTGACCACTTAGAAACTCTGGCAGTGGTGTGGCGGGTGCCACAAAGCGTCTTGCTTCTTCTCGCTTTGGTATTCCAAACAACAGATACTTCCATCGCCATGGGCAAGGGCAGAGTGGACCCAGAAAGTACGGCATGTCGGTGAGCCAGGTCAGAGGCTCATGGTGGTTCGCCCTCAAGAGCGCTGACGGCTCCACAAGCCTGATTCACTGCTCCCCGGCAACCACTGTAGAAGCGGTCATCGCAAGAGCGGTAGCGACCCCAAGTTGTATGTTGCGAAGTACGGTTCCAAAGTTCTCGACAACAACAAAACCCTTAGCGACTACGGCATCAACCTCAACGGGAGCAAGATACTGGGGGACTACTCTTGGAATGGCACCCTTGCGTTGGTGACCGTCACGAGCAAGGGCATGATTAGTGCCATACGAGGAAAGTTCAGCAAGAAGGCAGCCTCTTTTGGTGGCGACGTGACCTACAAGCTTCTTCTCTTGGGCTGCAATGAGCTGGTTGGGGCAGACAGGTCTGGCACTTCGGACCCGTACGTGGTTTTTTCCTTCGCGGGCTGCGGGGAGGTCAAGTCGTCCACGAAGAAGAAGTGCCTCGACCCAAGCTGGGGCAAGGACGGCGAGCTGCTCACTTTGCAGGGACCGTCGCGAGATGAGGCCGTGCTCAAAATACAGGTCTTCGACGCCAACGTCATTCAGAAGGACGTACTCCTTGGCGAAACCGAGGTCAAGATGGAGAGCCTTTACAAGGAGGTGCGCCACGGCATTTACACCCGAGAGGTACGCGCTGCGCTTAAGCCGCAGGGCTGGGTGAGGTTCGGGTGGAAGCTTACCGAGGACAACTTCGTCTACCACGAGCTTCTTGTCTGGGAACCTTCCTACGGCTGCTCCTCCTTGGATGTAAGCTACCAGTTCCGTGCCGACTGGTCGTCCCAGAAGGCCCGCGTGGTCAGCTTCCGCTCCAGCCTCAACGGCGTCGTTCGTTTTCTCGAAAGCAAGCTCTACGAGGCTCGGCTACAAGAGGAGCCCAACTCTCTCCTCAAGATCGCTGCGCAGTTCGGCGAGGGCGACTCTTGGGCGGACCTTCAGTCCCATTTCACTCCCAAGCTGCTGGCCCCGGCCACCATCTTCACGCTCGAGGTCAAGCCTGGCCACAGCCCCGAAGAGGTGCGCGCCCTACTCGAGTCAGTCAAGGGCGCCTCCTCGATCACCGAGGTGCACCTGCTGGACTTCGATCGTTCCGACGCGATGGAACACGGCATTGCCGGACTCAAGGGCGCGCCACACATCTCCCGCCTCAAGTACTCGGACGATCAGGAGGATGTCAACGATGCCGGCGTGGAGAGCCTGACTGAGCTTCTCCCCGAGCTGCCCGCACTGGAGTACCTGGAGATGGTCCCCAGCGCCGGCATGTACAAGTCCGCCCGCATCGGCCAACTGTTCGAGGCGGCCGCCAAGCTCAAGCTCCGGTCGCTGACCATTGCGGAGCTTCCTCCGACCGCGACCGAGCTGGACCTGTCGCCGCTGGTGAAGGCCACTGCGGCCGAGTCGCTAGACTTGCAGTTCAGCTACTCGTTCTCGGTGGGCGGTGAGTGTTCCCTCTGGAGCTCGGTCGTGGATAGTCTGAGCGAGTGCGCCGTTCGCCAGCTGAGCATCCAGAACACCAGCCTGGACGCCAAGGGGATGGAGAAGCTTGCGGAGGCCGTGCTCGGGATGCCCGCGGTGGAGGATTTCAAGGCCAAAGTGAACGCTAATGAGGTGGAAGCGCTGCTGTCGCTCCTGGGCTCGACCAAGCTTAAGGGACTAGGCATTGATCTATCATTTTCCAGCAAGAAGAGCGCCACGCCCTTCCTCGACGCGGCCCGCACCAATCACACACTTGAGCGTCTCGAGCTGTCCGGTTTCGAGTTCGACCAGGGATCGGTGACCCAGCTGGCCAAGGAGAACTCCACCCTCAAGCGCCTCTTCCTCCACGCGAGCCTGTCCTCGTGCGATCGCTACTGTGACGATTCAGTGCTGAGCGCATTCGAAGCCAACACTACCATGGAGCATGCCGTGCTGGACATCTACAAGATCTACGACGCCGATTTCAGGAAGAGCATCGAGGAGGTAAACAAGACCTGGCAGGCCAGGGGAGCCTCTTTTAGCAACCGCAAGCTGTAATTCTCTACTTTCGCGATCTTCTGTTTGATACAATCATCAATACTGGAACAAAACCTATGTTACCCGCTATTATAGTCCATTCTTGCCCTGCTCGGCGCGAATCTTGCCAATGGTAAGATCTACCAACTGGTCGATCTCCTTGCCGATCTCGTCTCTCGCGTGCAGTCCGTCCATCAAGCGGCGTGGTATCTTGGACGCGCCCGAGATGGCGCCCGCCAATGCGCCCACGCATGCGCCCCTGCGACGGCGGCGAGACAGAAGTAAGACCGGGAAGCGCAGCGTTTTCTCGATACCTCGTATTCTCTCAAGAGGTAGGAGGCTGCGAAGTACCTGTGGCAGTTCTCGCCTCCGCAGTTGGTATTAGCCAGGATGGTGGCCTCGAAGTAGTCCTCCAAGTCGTTCCTGCCCTCACCCAGGTACTTATACGCCAAGTACAGAATCGACGGGAAGGCATCCCCTATGTAACAAGCGATGCCAAAGATGCTACCAAGCACGACTGGAGAGACGTGAGGACAACCGTCAACTTTCTCGAAAGTTACCATGCAATCCCATAAATTGTACCCGTGTCGTCCAGCTTATGGGAGGCAAGCCTCTCGAGATCTACCCCGATCTCCTCGCCGGCCAGTTCCAGGGAACTCTTGGCGGCGTCCTTGCTATCATGGTGCAGAAGCGCCATGAGCAGGCTAGAGAAGAGAGACCCGAAGCGGGCCAATCGGTCGGACTGGTGTGTCAGTAGGACGTGCTTCCGCACCTGTCCACCCACCGCCCCCTCCCTCGATCAGTACTCAAGCACGGTGCCTGCCCCCTCGCCGCTCAACGAAACGCACCGTTTCATTGATGGTATGCACGGGTTGGCCCAGAGAGTAGAGAGTGACGACCGGAACCGATACGATTCCGGCCTGGCATGTAATCGAGTCAGCCGCAAAGATTGGGAGGGCAAAAAGAGCAGCCACAAGAAAGGAGGGAACGAGGCGAGTACAGAGGCGGGGGTGTCGTGGTTCATCTCGCCTACGCTCTCCTCGACGGGCTTGCCCAGGACCTTATGATTGTAGAAGAACTGTCGGAGAAACGCGTCGGCATAGACGTCGTTGTGTGACCCTGAAGGAGGCACGGCCACGTCAGTCCCACCACCAATCGTAGGCCGAGACTTCGGAGACTCACCAGGCGTGGTCATGAATTGGGCGAAATCCTTCAGATACGTAAGGCCGTCGTACTTCTTCTCCTTGACAATGCTCCGCGTCAACACTGGGAAAGAGAACATGTCAACCGACTGAAATTTTCGATGGAAGATTGTGTTGCCTTGCACACCCGCACACACCACCCACACACACCTCTGGCAAGACGCAGGTCGAGAGTGTTCTCTCCGGCAAGCATCCCCGCATGGTAGTGAGTGTAGGGCTCCTTCCACAAATGCGCCTTGTCGTGATTAATGACCTTACCGATTACCTATTTTTGGCGATACATGCATGTAATTGGTGTCAACCCTTTACCTAACGATCAAATACACCCTTAAAAGTACCTCCTTAGAATGCGATTTGTTTCCATTCCAATGGTTGTACATAATTGTGTTGTCAACCGTGTCAGGTGCCGGCCTGTAGTCATTAATCCAGTCCAATCAGAAACCGCCAGCATATCCTTCTTGGCCGTGATTGGACAGCCGCTACCTATAATCCTTTATCCATCCATACGTCTTCTTCATGCGGGACACATCGTAGCACCAATGCACGGGCATGGATAGCGCATCGCCTATATACATGCCCCACAAGCAGCCCTACGTGTCATCACGAGAAGGTCAGTCCAACGACGACGATCAGAGCGGTTATATCAGAGGGAGAAATGCCTTCATCTTGTCGATGAGCCTTTCTGTGTCAATGCTTCCGCCTGCGGCTATGGTTTGGGCCCATTTGTTGGTAAAAGCTGATCAGGAGATACAATAAGAAAACCGATGATCAGAAATTGACAAAAAAACGTGACGCGTGGAATGGAAGAAGAGGACAACCTTCGTCCAAGGCTTTGGACTCTTGAAGCATCTCCTCGAGAGCCCGTGCAATGGTTTCTCCGTCTCTCGCGTGCTTCTCACCGATGCGTAACAGCTTGTAGAGGGGCGGTTTCGAGGTCTGCAGGGCTGATACCGCAAGCGGACCGTCTATCTCTTGCCATTCGACCTGCAGTAAAAGGGGAGAGGGTGAGATGAGGCGAAAAACTCGGCCTGAGATTCCTCACATACTGTAGAAACGATGGACGAGGTGCTGGAGAGGTCCAGTTTGCTCAAGAAGGCGCTTAGGTCATGTGCGGACCACAGTTGCACGAGAGGAGACCTGGGCAGAGTTATTTGATACCTTCTGGCGAAGGAACTGCGGTACATTTCCTGCACAAGTGGTGCGGAATCGGTGAAAGTAAGTCTACCGTTGCGTTGGAGCAGGAAAAACAAGAATCTTGGGTACCTATCGATTGGCGATCTTGCAGCGTAAGGTTTAAGAGATCAACTGCTTGCTAAACTGTGCCTAATATGACTACTCGGCTCGCCATTAGCTGGTGTAGCGTGAAGATTGCGCAATAGAGAAAACGTGGGAAAAGCGCGGGAAAGACAATAGTGCGAGATGAGAGCCATCATACAGCGTGTGTTGCGCGGTTGTGTTCGTGTGAACGGCGAAACCATAAGCTCCATCGAGCGCGGATTTGTTGTGCTTGTTGGTATCACAGAGGATGATACGGACAAGGATGCCGAATGGATGTAAGTGCTTTACATGCATCCGCTAATCGTTTCTATCGACTTATATATATTCACATCTACACATGAAGTTGCCGAAAGATATTGGGCGCTCGTTTGTGGGCGGACGACTCCGGCAAATCATGGAATGTGAGCGTAGTGCAGAAGGGCTATGAAATCCTTCTCGGTGAGTTTGCTTCTCTTGCCTCGCATTTGCTTACTTGCTGACGACACCGCTGCAGTCAGTCAGTTTACGCTGTACGGCTACTTGAAGGGTACGAACAAGCTGCAGAGCATGTTCATATGAGCAGAAGTTATATGTTATCCATTAGGCAACAAGCCGGACTTCCACAAGGCCATGGGTGCTGATCGATCAAAGGCCTTCTACGAAGCGTTCGTGGAGAAAGTCAAATCGAAATACGCAGCGGACAAGATAAAAGGTGCCTTGCTATCTTCATTGTTCGCTTTTTCGCTGCTGTGTTCCCGACCATTTACTTTGGCTAAGATGGCGCGTTCGGAGCGATGATGGAGGTTGAGCTGGTCAATGACGGCCCTGTCACGATCCAACTCGATTCTCGCGAGAAGTGAGGCGTTTAGTGAAAAGAGAGCACACTTTATTTGTACCACTCGTTTTATTTGGGACGCATCCGATGCGTCTCATGGGTTTTCGCATCGGCCAGAGTGCGTCACTGTCCCTCGCAATACAGCAGCACGGTATTTAAGCGAAGGGCTTGTTGTTAAGGAAGCGGTTGAGCATATCCAGCGCGTTCTTAGGCTGGTTGTAGGGCACCATGTGACCTATAATAGCAGAGTCACACACCGCAATTCAGTTTTAGTCCACGCGCCACAAAGAGAAAGAAGTAAGAACGCACCAGCATTGTCAACGATGAGGTAAGTGAGGCCGTTGTAGGAGCGGACGGAACCAGCGACCTGGCCATCAACAACCCAGGTACCGTTCCCTGTAGGAGGTGAATGAATGTCGTGAGTACCGAGCAGCATGACAAAGGGTTGAAAAGGCCAGAGGTTGCGTACTGGCGTTGATGAAGCCGGACTGTCCAGGCCAGTTCATGGTGTCAAGCATCTCGCTGGTGCCGTAGAAGTCGACTACGAGGTCGTAGTTACCGTTGTAGATGAGGATGGGGATCTTCTTGAGGATCTTGGGCAAGTCAAAGCGGTACGAGTACTCGAAGTCCTTCGACTCGAAGGGCGCATAGGCCTAGGGATAACCAACTGAGCGGTCAGAAGAATACCAAGAATGCGACGTTACGAAAACCAAGTCTCCAGGAGAGGATGTCGTACGGCGCCGCTGCACGCCTGCCACTGCCTGTCTCCGACGCCGAGTTTCCTCCTGGTGGCGGGCAGGTTGAGGTAGCGGGCAATAGGCGACATGTCGTAGCACAGAGGAGGATAAGTGCAGGGTTCCCTGATGTCGTAGACGTTGACATCTCCGGCGGCTAAACACGAAACGGCGTAAAAACACAATTACCCTATAAGGATGATAGAAACTGAAAGTCGGGCTTAATGGAAAGACATACCGGAGAGAGCAAGCTGGAGCACTTCGTTGCAGTCGTAGAAGGCATCCGCGTAATCGCCGTTGGTGATGTCGGGCAGGCAGGCTCCGTAATATTGCTGCTGGGTCTGGTAGAGATCATACTGTAACAAAGGGCAATGAGCGATTAGAAAAGCGTCATTGAGCAAGACTGAGTTAGCATAAACGGCAGCGACTTACGTTGGAGATGAGGTTATGAGCGTAGAGGAATGGACCCCATGACTTGGCCATGGAGACGGGGTCGATGAGACCGTCACCGATAGCGATGGCCTGGATGTTGATCTGAGGATAGGTGCCCTTGGCGTTCATTTCCAGGATGTATGCAGTGATGGCAGGGATGTAGTGGCCGGCATAAGACTCACCTGACGGTTTCGAATGTCAGCTTATGTCATAGAAACGTTTATCCCAAAATTGGCGTTATTCGAGAGTAACATAGACGTACCGGTGATATAAAACTTTGACTTGGCGAACTGGGGGTAGGTCTGGAAGAACTTCTGGAGGAAGGTGAACATCTCCACAGCCACCATGGTCTGATTCTTGATGTACGCGCGGCTGGCATACGAAAAGCCGGTGCCGGCGGGCTGATCCACGTACAGGAGATTGGCAAAGGCGTTCCAGCCATAGGGGTTCTTGGACAGGGTAAGGTCGGACTTAATTTTGTAGGGTCCGTTCTGTTTTGCAATGCCCAACCCAGTCAATCCAAGAATCAACTATGACACACTCCAAGGCCCAAAAGTGTTACCTCGAAGAAGATGGCTACTTCAGAGGAACAGCCGGGACCACCGGTCAGCCAGAGAACCACGGGATCATTGGCAGGGTCGTTCTGAGACTCGAACATCCAGTAGAAAAGGTTGGCATCTAGATGCGAAGCGGAAGTTACACTACTGTGCCAAAAAGTGGCTAGCTCCGATATTGCCTACCGTACTGCTGGTTTACAGGGATGTAGCCATAGTGCTCCTTTACGTCTTCGACGTTCTCCTTGAACTGTAAGGAAAACCACCGGTGAGTAAAATGCCTGAGCTTGGGAGGGAGTCAATGGTTACACTCACCACACCAGTGTCTAGATTCAGTGGCGCGCTGCCCAGTGCGAAGGCCACAACGAAGCACACAAGGACGGCAAAAATGGCCTTCATCTTGTGCGTTAGGAGAAGAGAAGAATGAAGTGAGAGTGCTCTTGGCGGCCAAGCCCCGAAAGAAAAGCGAAGGAAAAGTTCGAGGCCACGCGACTTCCCATTGGCTTTATGTAAAGTGTTATGTTCCACTCTCCGGAGAAAAATTAAGAAGGTCTACGTAGGCAAAATCGCAATTTTAATATGGGCACACTTAAAGAAGTGTGCCCAGAGAGTCCGGAGGAAGCTCGCCTGGTGGTACACTTACAACCCTTCTTACCACCTCCTCTTCTGACACCCATTGTTGTTTAAACAGGCTATGGAGTGTCAAGAAAAAAAAATTAGGACAAGAAAAAAATTAGGTAGAGGTTCTTTGGGCACGGTACGCCTCGTTTGGGTGGTACTCGACGAGATAGCGGGGAGTCATATCAGGCCAGCCCAACGCCGCCAAGGTGGGTGCGAAACTAATGCCCTCATACTCAGAGTAGTAGGGAAGAGATGAGATCTGCTGGTGCTGCTCGTGGATTGAATCCTGAGAGAGCCCCATCTGTGCAAGAACGCTCTTTGCTTCCGATCTCGAGACATACCCTATTCGGTTCGGCTTTTCCTGCTTTAGGGTCTTTCCTCTTTCGGGTTCGCTTGTATCAGGTGGAAGGTCGTTCGTATAAGTGCCCGTCGGCTCGCCTTCCTCTGCGACCTCCATTTCTGTCAGCACAACATCGTCGCGCTCCGGTGCAATTGCTTGCTCCACTTCTGTAACGTGCTCTGACGGCGGCACTTGCTGCACTGGAGCCATCGCCCGTGGGAGGGCATATCCGTGTCCTATGTACTCATCAATGTGCACAGCGGCCATAGCATTGCTGATCAGCTCGGCTTGGGCACGCTGTGTGAACGCATGTATCCTCGCGTAGTTGGCGAAGTCATCGTGGATGTAACAGTTATCCAGACAGGGACAACACGAGGGGATGGGAAAGTCCGTTCCCATGTCGGCTCCTCGTTCCTTCCTTGCTGTCCACCTACGGTATCGGCGCTCTTCGAGCTTGCGCTGGCGTAACGCTGCTCGTTCACGCAAAGCCTCTGCCTGTGATTCGCTCACTACTGCTGCCTGTTCTTCTGAGATACTCACTTACCCCGATCACAGCAAATGAGAAGTCAGAAAACGGAGGAGAAGCTACAGTTATCATACACTGTGCCATTTGTGGAGACAACTCGGCATGGCTGAGTTCTTGAAGTCGAGTGCGTATCTCGAGCTGACGTGGTCGGCGAATGTGCATCTGCACTTCTTGCGGAGGCAAACAGAACAGGATGTATTTTTGCTGTTTCACTGTCTGACGAACGCAGCATAAGCGAAGAAGTAAAAAGATGAAGTAGCAGCGAACTTGCCGTTTGTTCTTGCTGTGGGAGCCAATCGCTCGACCTCTCGGCAGATATCATACGCGGCTTCCTTCAACTAGGGTATTTTTTCAGTCTTATTGTAGAAAGAACAGAAGGTAGCAAGAGAGATACGTCATCGTCCACAGTATCGCATTCGGCTTCGCTTAGCGAAAGGTCTAGCTGTAAAAGTTCTGCTGGTGTGAGCCTTTGGTAGCGAGCTGGTAACACCTTCTGACAGGCCTTCTTGAGCAAGGTCTGAACGTCTCTCCTAAGCCATGGCAAATATTGTCTGTACGTGGAGGCTGGGATACCCTTTGTGGGTGTGAGTTGCTGGGATAAGACAAAAGACCGCAACCACTCGTACATCGAGGAACTGGAGGCGAGGACAGATGGCGACCAGATGGTACTCAATGATCTCACACAACATATCAGGAAGATCATTGTTTGCTATTTTCACCCTTTCCAAGCCTGAACAAGGTGCCGTACAGGGAATCATAAGAAGAGCGACAAACGAGTGATGCTCGCGTACCTGGGAATTGGGAGAGGAAGTCGAAAGAAGTGAAGCTGTTGTTGGACAAGTTGAGCTCCTTCAAGGACGGGAACACCAGTGGTAAGAAACTGAGCCCTGCGGCCCAATGAGTGCGCAAGAGGAAAAACATGAAGCAGGAGGCGAGGTACTGTTGCTGCTCAGGTCCAAAACCTGCACCGCGTCCAGTGATGGCATGCGTGCCAACCACTGCTTTAGCACTGCGTCCGTGAGGCCTCTATTCGACCATACTAGCTTGTGCATCTGCCTCCGAGGACCCTGGGGAGGAGATGGTGACAATTTTCTTCTTTTTCCTCCTGTTTTCGCAGTGGTTTACTGGGTTGGGTCATGATAATGACCATGCAGCACAAAACTGTCCACTCACACTGGGTGCGTTTTCACTTATGTTCATTGCCCTTGCCGTTCGTCGCCTGGCCAACATCTTCTCGCGCCTTTCCCACCTCTCCCGTTACCGTGGGAAAAGATGCTGTCACGGCGTTCTCCCGCTTTCCGCCTTCAAGCTGCCGATCTCCGTTTTGGTTGTTGTCCTTCGGTTTAGAGCCAAGGCTGCTGAGGGACTGCTGATCCTGCCTCTCCTTCTCCAGCTCCTGTTCCGGTTGGGGTGCACTGCTGCTTTCGATCTGTTCGGAAGCAGCAGTAGCAGAGAGTGTCTGATTGGGCGGTCCGTCGCCATCGCCGTCGGTTACAACGCTACCGCTGCCGTTGCTTCCCGCGCATTCTGAACTCTTGGCCGAAGTACGCCTCTTGGCCCTAAGGATCTTCCTCTTCACCGGCATCTGACACACGTTCCTAACAGAGGTCCATCGGCCCAGGTTACCATCAACTCCTGTCAACA
Organism: Acanthamoeba culbertsoni; assembly: GCA_000826265.1. NCBI lineage: Eukaryota > Discosea > Longamoebia > Acanthamoebidae > Acanthamoeba > Acanthamoeba culbertsoni. Next base: position 10,295 of record CDFF01070533.1, read on the forward strand.
ACAACAACAACAACAACACGCCCTCCCCTCGTACCTCCGCCCAGGGGTGATAGTCATTACATCGAGGGGCGGAAGCTGCTCTAGCCGCTCCAGCAGGCGAGCCAGTCCATGCTTCAGCTTAAAATCAACCTCCTCCTGGTACAGCGGCAGCAGCTGGTAGAAATAGACGTCCTCCTTGCTCTCTCCATAGGTAAACGGCTCTTCGCTCTGTTTCTTCTGCTGCTTCGATTTCTGCTGCTGCTGAGTTTCCTCCTTTTTGGCCGTCCCGTCCACCGATTCCACCGATCGCCGCTCCTCTGTGGCCACGCATTCACCATTTGCTCCGCCCTCGTCCGGTTTGCTCTCCCCGTTGGCGTTCTTCTTGTTCTTCTTTTTCCCACCTCGTCTCGTTCGCTTTCCCTTCTTCTTCTTCTCCCCCTCCGGGGCCGCAGCGCCCTCGCCTTCGGCGCCAACCTCAGGAGCTCCCTCCCCCTCTCCATTCTCCTTCTTTTCGCTTTCATTCTCCCCCTTCTCCGTTCTCGTTCTTTCTTCTCCGTTGACTTCCTCTTTTCCGTTTCCGTTTTGTGTGGCGTTGACGGTTGACACGCCGCCTTCTCGTTGGCTGATCTCGTCTGCTCGCTCTTTCTTCCTCGACCGCTTTTTCTTCTTTTTGTTGGGCTTTTTCGCGGTCATGATATGAAACTCCTCCGGTAGGAGCGCCGGCACCATCATCTGCAGATTTACACCAATGATTAAGTCAAAAAATTATTGTCTTCGCATGTTTGTTATTCTGAGTAAATTGGTAAATTGGTAAATCATAGGTCAACGAACCAGCATAGAATTCATGGCTGTATTGCTACAAAATGGGCGAGATGGGTTGTCTGGCGACGGCGGAATATCGTCGTTTACCTAAATCACCCACAGAATGCACAATAAGGCCTTGTTGGCATTTGTTTTGTTTTGCGCTCCAGAAAAAGTAACGTGTACAGAGGAGGAGTTACCAATTCGTTCGCAATTGTGTGTCCGAGAGAGATGAAAGTATTGTGGATGGCAGGAAATAGAGCATGTCGCTTGAGCTGTCGCACAGGCCAGAAGAACTGTTCGCTCTTACGGAAAGCATCAAGAGATACTTCCCACGTCTTTGGGAGACATATCACCAGCTCGATTCGACTGCCCAACAAAGGGAGAAGAGGTTGGCCACATATCAAAGAGGAGTTGTTGGCGGATGGAAGAAAAGGAGAGAGGGGAAGGGAGAAGAACCTGGGGGAGTGCTTGGCAAGAGGGTGGACGTTCATCAGCATCTCAGAAAGCCCACGGGTTACAAGGACGTAAAAGGGCCTGTCGTCCGTAGGTGGGACAACGAGAACATCTATGGTGAGGCCATGGCAGGGCTGCCGTTCGGATATGAAGAGCTCTATCTTGGTGCCGAGGGTGCGTTCCACGTGCTCAGCGATGCGATTTCTGTGCTCCACATCGCGAGTTGCGGGTCCTCGGGCTGCTCGTTGCTTCCACACACCAGAAACACCTTCGTGGGTGAAGATGATGGGAATGCGATCTTGTGGCGAACCGTCGGGGGCTGCCCCCAAGGCGCTCTCCATCGACACGTCCCCGTTTTGCTTCCTCTTGTTCCTCAACACCTTGGAGCCGAGAGCGTTGTTGTTTTCACCAAAGGCAGATGAGGATGCGGAAGAGATGGGAGAAGACGAGCGAAGCTGCTCCACTGCGCCTCCACCCACTCCTCTCCTATGCTGGGGGCGGTCCGCCGCGGGCTTTGGGCTTCCGTGTGCTGCCTCCAGGGCTACGATCGCGCCTCAGGCGACCTGAAAATAATTCGCTCTCGAGATTGACTAGGTGAAGCTGCGGCTATGAAGATCCGCACCAGTAGGTTGACACACAACCCTTCCCTTTCTGCTTCCCCACCACGGAACCACCTGATTATGATGCAAAACCTGGCTGGTCCAGCCTCTTTTCCCTTCGCTCCTACGGAGTGGGCGTCTTAACGTGGCGCTTCTACGCCAGTAATTTCCCTCGGCCCCTCTTCTCTTTCGCCCAAAAAAACTGAGAGAACGAAGGCACGACTTGAGCAGTGGAGGAGGCACAGTAGGACGAGGCTAAGTGATCAAGCGTTTACTTTGTTCAAGAAGATAGTGGATATACATTATGGTGACGGCTACTGCCGGATCTCAAACGAGAGGGATTGGGGGGGGTGCCCCTATACAAAGAGAATCAGTACCGCTTGCCCAAGCCCAGCACTAGCGTGTCCTTCTCCGTGGCCGAGGAGGCCGAAGCACCCCTGCGGTCGGTATGTGGCTCTCCGCCCGATGACGATCCGTACTTTTCGGCCAGCATCCGCATGCGCGCCAAGTGCTCAGCACTACACACACACACACACACACAAACGGTAAGTAGGTAAGTAGTCGCATACACATTAGAGGAATAAAGTCACCTGGGAGCTTTCTTCTGAGAAGACTGCCTTTCGGGTGACCGCGATGTACGGGCCCGCTTACGGTCGCGATCGTCGCTGCGGCGGGAGTCTCGGTCCCTGCTTCGGCTTCTGTCATGGTAGCGGTCGCCGCTTCCGCCACGGCCGGCCCTGTCCCTGGAACGCGAGCGTGACCGAGACCTCTTGTAACGCCTATCCCTGTCATCTTCCCTATCTCGATCTCTTTCCCTTCCTCGATCTCTGCCGCTGCTTCCGCTGCCGCCAGACCTACTGCGGCCGCCCGAGGAGGAGCTGGATCCTCCTCCTCGGCCACGACTCGCGCTCTTTTGGCTGTCGTCATTGGTCATCTCGGTGGGCTTGCGCACCACACCCGGGTTCTGTCGCCGCCACTCCGCCAGACGGTCATTGATCTCTCTCGAGACGGCCACGGGAAACCGCGGCATGACCATGTCCATTATCTTGTTCGTCGTTAGCAAATCTTCCACGAAGGAGCCAATCGTACTGCACACACACACACACACACATCACACACACATCACAAAACAGTCTGTCAGCGATGACACCTAGCCGTTCTAGAGGCGGTGCAAACGTACGTTGGGTTGCCCTTGTAGCGAATAGTGATTTCTTCCTCGTCAGCGAGATAGGGCTCGAACCAGTCCCAGAGCAACTTCGGATTGGTGCAGAAGCGCAGATACAAGAAACCTATGCCACGAATGTATCTAAACGGGGAGGGACGAGGTCAGGCAAACGGAACTATTACACAAGCAGGTCAAGCAGCACGTACGGTGAGTCGGTGTGATCGAGCATACCGATAACCTGCTTCCTGGTCAGTTTAATGGTGAAGCACTTGTACATGAGGCACCAAGCCTGCGAGGCCATCTTTGAATGCGGTATCCAGGGCTCTGAGGTAGAAAAAATGGATGGATGGAGTAAGTAACTGTAGAATAAGTAGCTATGCCGCCCTAACACCAAAGCTTGCCTTACGATTACTCCACCAGTTGCAAGAGCCTTCATCTGCTCAGGCTAAATCCGTGCATTATTTATTCTTAGCACTTGCAACAGGGGATATATTTGTTGGGGGGGGGGTATAATAGGGAAGTGTGTGACCTCAAGTGGGATACAGACCTAAATGCTCGACCGAGTAGTAGATCTCATCAATGATTTCGTGGTAGGTCTTGAGTTTACTGCAACGAAGATCAGTAAATTGGATTTTTATGACATTGAAAGAAAGAAATGGAAAAGGTGAGAGGGAAATCGTACAATAGCCCTTTGAAGTAGGTAGAACCTAGAATATTGGTAAGAATCAAGTCCGAAAGATTCATAGTTTCTTGGTTTCCGCTTAATTCTAGCTTATTCTTCTTCTCTCTGTTTTCCTTCCTCTCCTTTCGCCGCTGCTTCCTCTCCTCTGAGACTTCCTCCTCGTAGCCCTCGGCACCTGGAACAGGAACTCCTGATACTGGAGGCACGCCTGGGATCATTACTGGAGGAACTGGTACGCCAGAAACCGGTGGTACTCCTGCCATGTGCATGCCAGGGTATTGCATGTACCCTTGGTGATAGCCTCCAGCGGCCATCGCTGAGGGATCGTACATGGGATACTGGACTTGAGGGTAGGGGTAGGGCACGCCTTGCATGGTTAAAATTAATGCAAGCCTGGCCGTGGTGGATGATCAAAACGAAAAATAAAAAAACACGGTTGTCGAGACAGCTAAATTCTTGTCTTTTTCCTGTCTTGTTCCTTCCCGGAGGTTTTGAAGTTTGGTTGTTTCCATTAGTTTTCTTAGAAACTGCAACAAGCAAGATGGAAGGAAGCGCAAGAACGATTCTCGCTGAGGTACACGATTCTGCTCGCTACGTACTTGAAAACGCCAAGGATGTGAAGGTTAACACTGATGCAGTGACCAAGTTCGTGGAAGATTTGGACCCTGGTATCCCTTTCAATTATATAACTTGACCCTACTCTTGTCTTACACCTGTCCTACAACTAGTTGAATTCGAGAAAAAAGCCTCCTCAGGGGGTTACCCTTTGCGCTTCAGCTCAGTCGAAGAAGAAGTTGGTTTTTGGGGTCTCCTCGCTCTACTTAACTTCGGCAGCGGCTTTCGTGTGGCTCTGCATGATGCGCGTCGTCGAGTACGTCTTTTCCTTGATGATGCGCGATTGCATACATCGTTTGGGGTGTTGAACTTCGTCCTTTCCTCTTCAAGGGTGCGTTTGAGACCATCCAACGCGGCATCATGGGCATGTACATCTCCGGGTAGGATCGATCTATTTCTTAGGTCAGCGAATCACAAGATGGCTGACACTTCCCCTTATAACAAAGGTCGACGATCAACACCGAGTATCTCAAGAAGATGTCCCTGGCTCAGGTGGCGGAGCTGTTCGACATTCCCCTTTTCGTGGACCGTGACATCTACAGCGGCGCGATATTTATGTCTACACCTGGACCTCTTCATCCCCTCGGGCTCATGCTTCAAGAGGCGCGTTTGGGCACAGCCATCAGGATGATGTACTGTACGCTAATAGAATAGCAATAGGTGCTGAGCGAGACAGGTCGTATCCTGGAGCGCGAGCACTGTCTCAGGGGGCTGGGCGAGTGGATCCTGCGCACCATCCGGGCTATTCCAGGTCAACTCCAGCGCCCTTACATTGATATTAACTGTCCTGATCTTCTGGTATGCACCAACACAGAGGGCCCTCACGTTGCGGCTCAATTTGTGGAGAAGCTGGTGGCTACTTTCCCTGGGTTTGCCGACAAGGCCACCTACAAGGGAAGAGAGGTGAGCATCCTTAAGAAAGCTCAGCTGCTTGCAGCCGACCTTTATCGTCACATGCGTGTACGGATTTGGTCTCTTCGTATTCTCCAGCTTCCTGGTGCGAACTTATAGCATCGTTCACTTGTCCCTCACAGGAAAAGGAGCCACGGTTCAACTTCTCCGATATCCATCAAATTACGGTGTTTGCTGACAACGTCCTCCCGGCTGTATTGCGAAAGGTATCGTACTTGAATGTCGCTTACTGTATAATAAAGGCTTCTTTAACAGAGGGTCTGTCTATCAGTTGGGCATTCTGGAGCTAAACGACGCCCTTAGTGCCAAGATAGACGCGAAGGAAGATCTTCCCAAGTGCGAATCTGAGGTCGAGCTCCGCTGTGTTGCCATAGCTGCCTGCGACGCGATCGTTGATGCATGGAAGGCACGACAAGAACGAGATCCCTCCTCACGCGCTGAGTTAAACTCAATGAAGCTGGACTTTTACCTGTGGGGAAAGGGTAAGGAGGAAGGTTTCCGGTCGGTTGCACGTCATGCTACAAAGGACACCTACTACTACTGAAATAAACTCTCGGTCAGGACCGAGAAAGCGCTTTATTCGACGTCTTATGAACAGGCCGCGGTTTCATTCAGGCATGCGGTGGGCTGCTAGGCTCCCTGACCTTGGGGCGGCAGGTGTACAAGGCGATTCGCAAGGCTAAGCTTAGGCCCGAGCCTAAGCCCGAAGATCTCGTATCTGGGCTCGACGTAGTGGAAAAAGAACACCCACGTAGCGACGAAGCCTAAGAGAAACAAGCCCGCCTCAAGTAGCATGCTTCTCCTTTCCTCTGCACTCGGCTGAACGGAATGCTCAGCACGACGTTGCGGGAGAGATTTTGCCTGCGGCCGACCAGGAGGCAAAATTGAATCCGGCGTACACCGTACAAAGTTTATGTACACTATATAGACCAACTCGCTCGAAAGGAGCCAAAAGTTGTGTCCCGCTTGAGGCCACTCTCCCCTTCAATGAACTCAAACGCTGCTACTGGTCAGCCTTGCGCATCCTGGCGCGCGCTGCAGCGATGTCACCCAGAGCAAAGCCCTGTCCGCCCAGGCCCATGGGCGCACCACGTCCTCTACCCGCAGGGCTAGCAGAGGAATTGATTCCAACAGGCTTGCTTGGCGGAGGTGACCCAGGCACTGCACTCTCAGCTTCAGCAGGATTGTTTTTATTAGTATTATTAGTTTAAAAGTAAATAAATGATAATGGCCATAATCAATGAAGGATACCTTGCTCACTCTTCTTAGACTGTTCCAAGAGGTCTTGATGAAATTCGGATTGTGGATCAACAAGAGGGCGGGCCTTGAGATGGCCACGTGAAGGGAGAGTCCGTGCTGGCGCTCTAACTCGTTCCTTTATGTACCCAACGCGTAGAGCACTTGGCTCTCGAACTTTGGAAGCTGCTACTGGCTGATGCTTATGAGCGTCAGCCGTGGCGGAACGGTCCTCAAGCTCTTCGATGGGGCTCTCTATTGGCTCCTGGTTCTGTTCTTCGAGCCGTGGTACTGCGTCTTGATCCTTGGGCGCATCTTGCTTTGTTTGTTCTGCTGGGCCACCCCATAGGTAATAGGAAACCAGGGACGCAACGGCACCTGCAGCAGCAGTTCCTGCCGCAAGCATCATAAAGCCAGCATCGTAGAAGTAATCCATGCTAGCTGATTCTTTAGTTGTTGCGCAAGAAACACAAAAGAACAAAGCGCAACAAAAGAAAACACTAAGAGACCAGCTTCGAAGCAACGGCACAAGGCCGGGTCAACAGGAAAACGATATTCCGCTACCGGGAATCGAACCCGGGGCGCCTGGGTGAAAACCAGAAATGTTACCGACTACACCATAGCGGACGCTTGCTATAAGCAGCGTCATTAACCTACCCGCATAATATTCAATTAATTTTATTTAGATGTTTAATGAATATGACAATTCATTTTGGCAATAAAACAAGTGTGATCAGTGAGTTCCTGCAAAGTGAAGGCATGTGGAATGATAGGCTGTAAGAAAAAATGAAAATATATAAAGAGAAAAGCAAAAACATGCACTTTTCATTTAGTTCACAGTAATTAATACTTCACTATTCTTGAAATAGTGATTATAAAGCAGCTGTTTTGTAATAAGCCGTTTTTGCAAGGTTGACCATATTGTGTTGAAGTATATTATTACACTTTATGACAGTACTTCCATTTATCCCTTATTCTTTTTTTTAAGCAAAAGAAGGTTTATTCTTAGTGACTGTTGTTATTATCATTATAAATACAAAACAAGTGAAAATTAGTAAATGCAAAACTAATTGTTTTTGTACAAATGTATGGAAATTTACTATGAGTTTCTTCATGTGGTTCCAGTTTAATTGACCACTCTTGTAAGTGAAGTAACTGTCATCAAAGATTCACTAAACAAAATATACTGCAAACGCATTCACGGTAGATAAAATCAGAAACAAAATATACCACGAACGCGTTTGCAGTAGATAAAATCAGAAACAAAATATACCGCGAACGCATTCGTGGTAGATAAAAACAATAAAATAACAACACCAACATGGCAGTGAGCTTGAAATATTAGCAATTACAAGCATCAAGCAACTGCAACAAAAAAATTTGTATATCTTCCATTGTATCAAGCTCCTTTACTTCAAATTCCATTGTCTTAGCTAGAGTTGTTATTATTGTCTTGTGGTAAAATAGAGAAAATGACTCTTCAGAGTGTCTCTTTGGTGATTCTTTCTAACATCTTTTTATTGAATCAGGTTTCTGCCTATCATGATCAGTTTGCTCTCTGAGATAAATAACATAAAACAGAAAAAGCAATAAAGAACCTTGGAAATACAATGAGAGTGTTTGTTGCAAATAGATAGCAGAATTACATCTGAACCTAGGTGAAACCTTGAAAAGTGTTGTAACAAAAACTGGCCAAATTTCATTTATTGACCAATTCTCCAAATTTCGCCTCACAGATTTCCTCCAGAAATCTGGGGGCTTGTCTCAGGGGGCGTGGGGCGCAGGGATTCCTGCTGAGAGCCTGGCGCTCTCACATTCCTCCCAACTTAGCTTGAGGCCGCCCCAGCCTCACTCTTGCCATCCCTGACTTGTATTCACGAAGTAGCTGGTCTGCATGGAGATCTTCCTCATTGACCCAGCTGTCATCTTTCACCAAGTACCCAGCTTATCACACATGATACTGTTTCCTACCATTGTGGGTGCAATGGCCCACAACTTCCTTGACCTCAAATTCTTTCTCTGCCTCCAGCTCTGGAAGTTCCTTCTCACAAGGTCAGGAATCAGCTTTCAAATCTTCAGATTGGGTCTTGATAAAAGGTTTAACTCTCTTGATGTTGCGCTTGCTTACTCTACCCTTTCAATCACAAAGTTTCAACACTTGAGGCAATCCTTGCCTCACCACAATGAAGGGTCCTTGCTACTTCTTGCCTAGGCTCAAACTCACAGGCCCTGAACTTATGATATTGGGAACTTTTACACCAATACACATCAGTGTTCTCACAGACTTCCTCTGAGACTCACTTTGGCGTTTCTCAAAGTTTGCAAACCCAGGCCTTCACATTGGCATCAAGGTTAAGGTCATGAAGGGTTAATCAGGGGCGCAGTCCTCCCAAATAGGACCTCATATAGGCTTTGTCCTATAGTCTTCTAAGGGCTGTCCTTGTACACAAATAGCAATAAATAGAGAAATACATCCCAGTTATCCAGGTTCAAATTTGCGTAGCAGGCCAGACTGTTCTTGAGCATTTAATTGAACTGTTTCACTTGACCATTGGTCTGGGGGTGTCTGAGGGTAGAGTAGGCGTGCTTGATCTCTAAACAACAATTCAGTCAGCTTCTGATGAAGCTTAGCAATGAATTCTCACCCTTGATCAGAGATGATCTCAGTAGGGGCCCCACCTTCTGATCAGATCCAATAAAGGTTAAGCCACTGGCTGGGCCTTGGCATCTAGGATTGAGTATATCTCTGGCCACTTCAAGAATAAATCCTGAAGCACCACAGCATGTGTGTTCCCTATTGCAGTCTTGGGAAAAGGTCCAATCAGATCAACTCTTACCTTTTCCCAAGGCTTCATAGTTCAGATTTAGAGAAAAGGTCCCACAGTTAGCTTGACTTTATCACAGTGCGCTTGACACCTCAGGCATGCTCAAATCCACTCATCCACATCATTTTACATCCCTGGCCACCAGTACTTGGTAACAAGGCGTCCATACACCTTGTCTCAGCCAAGAACAGACCTCAGAACATTTTTGAAAGTTTCAAAACCACTCACCCGTTAGTGGTACATAAACCAAGTCCAAAATAATATGTGTTCAGTTCAAGAAAACAGTATTTTTAGGTACCACTAAAATCATATCTTTTGAAAAACAAGATACCAACAATGCTATGGCTCTTTACTACTTGATAATTAT
>CDFF01070539.1:0-11237 GCA_000826265.1 Acanthamoeba culbertsoni
TTGGAAAGCAACGCACCACATGGTCGGTCTCGATATGGAAGGCGAAATGGATGTGCATCAGTTTGGAGGGCAGCGCGTCGGCGTCGTTTTCCACCGCCACGCCATCGCCCACCTTCACCACGTCGCCGAACCGCACGCTGCCCGCATAACGGAACGACTTTCCTTCTGCATTTCCTTTCGATTTCCCTGCTATCTCCCACACACACATAATCAGTCAGTCTCTCCTCTCTTAGTACTCTCCGCGCCTGTTACGCGGTGGAGATATCTCTCTATTACCCTTGGCCGGTTGCTTTTCCTGCTCTCGCTTCCCGCAGCAGACCAAGAGGTCGTTGAATGCGAAGAAGTAGTATTGTTTCTGCCCAACAGTAGTAACCACAAACGAATGAGAATCGTCTCTTCGTTGGATCGCTGTGTGGAGAGGGAGAGGGGGAGGAGGATGGGGTAGAGGGCGGGAGTGAGGGCGCGGCACCTGGAACGAACGCAAGCTGTCCTTCCGTCGCGCGCCCCTGTGGGTTATCCGCAGGTTGAGCATTCCCTACATTCCAGACAGAATCAGAAGTTCTCCTTATGGCAAAGATTGAAGGAAAATAGATAAACCAAAACAATAATTTATTTTTTTAAAAAAAAATAAATGGCATAGTACCTCTCTGACAAGCTGACGTTGCGGATGGTAGAGTCCGTCAGGCTGTATTTGATTAATTTTGTTTTGGTTACATTGTTACCGTTGACTAGGCAAAATAAATAGTGGCTCAAGCGGCGTACCAAATGCTCCAACACATTTTCAATGTCATCTTCGATGGAAATGATTCGTTGCACGCGAACGTGGGCCTCCTCGTCTATCCCCCGATTCAGGTCGTCCAACACGGACTTGACCTGTGTTTGCAAATAATGATGTGTGCATTTCATGCATAGAAACAAAGGATGGATGAGCAACTAAGGAGAGCAGAGAGCAGAGAGCAGAGAGCAGAGAGCAGAGGTTCGTGCCTTGGTGTGGGCGCGCTCGAGGTAGGCGTAGTCGGGGTGTGTGGGGTTGGAGTACTTGAGCAGCTCCTTCAGCAGCAGCACGTACCGCGGCACGCGCTGCACGGGCATGATGAGGAACGCGTCCAGCGACAGCGACGTCGTCTTCAGCTGCTCCAGCTCGAAGGCCTGTACCAGTGTGTGTGTGTGTGTATGTCAGAGAGACCATCCCATCTCATCCCCATCTGGATGTGATTGACGAGAGGAGAGAGCGGAGCAATCGTGCCTCTTTGATCTGCTTGAAGGCGGGCCTCTTCTCCACGAGATGGCGCATGGTGACCAGCGCCGTGTTGTACTTGCTCAGATACCCCCCGTAATCCTTGATAAAGTCCGTCTGTGGTATGTTTGGTGTGTGTGTGTGTGTGAACGATCAGGAACGAACCAACCTTCCTCATCTCAAATCTTAAATAATAAAAAATAAATAATAAATAATAATGAAGAAAATTCATACATTGAAAAGGAACAAATCGCCGATGGTCGATCGCGGACTCCAGGAGGAGACGCGGTCCTTGACCAGGTCGAGGAAGCGCAGGTGGTGCGACAGGAGGGACGAGATGTTCATGAACACCACGCCCATCTCCTCCTCGCTCAGCACCACCTTGGGCGACGCGGCCTTCAGCGGGGTCACCACTTGCTGCAAGGCCATAATTGAATTATTATTATTATTATTATTATTTATTTATTTATTTATTGATTATTATTATTTGGAGAAGTAAGTTATGCTGCGAATTTTATCGGTGCGAAAGGAATGCAAGCAAGCTGGAGATACCTTGACTACGATCTCCAGGGAACGCACATACGACGTTTCGGTGGAAAGAATTTCGTCGACAACGCGCTTTCGCACCACGATGCGCGCCTTCTCTCGCTTCAGCTCTGCGCGTATGCGTGAGTCCATCCATGCGCGCGCCTGCCCAGAGGCGATCGGAGAGAAGGGAGGAAAGGCAATGCTGTGTGTGTGTGTGTGTGTAATTTACCAGCAGCGGCTTGGGCGGCTCGCCTGAGCGTACCGCCGGAGGGCGGGGACAGGACGGGGTTGACCGGCCTCGACCCTGCCGCGGCCGAGTTCGCGGGCAGGGCCAGCGAGGGCACCGTCGGCTTCGAGGGCGAAGCTTCGCTGGCATCGACCGCTTGTTGTGACGCTGCCGACACTGGCTGAGTCTGCTGCAGTGGAAACATACATGCATGCAATTGAGTTGACTCATGCCATGGTGGATGTGTGTGTCTGTCTGTCTGTGTGTATGTCTGTCTGTGTGTTGGGAGAGAGGGAAGGAGAAAGAGGCGCACAGCGGTGGAGGCCTGCTCGCTGGTCGAGCTCGCAGGTCTCGGGGAGGGCTGGGCCTTGAGCGGGGACGCAGTCGGCTTGCCGGCGTCCGTGCCCGGCGCGTTGGGCTTCTCTTCGGCCTCGATCGCCGCCTGCTTCGTTCCCTTCTACTCAACATTGCGCTGGCGGTCAGATACGCGCTTTTGAGACCAAGTTGAGGCGAGGAGAGCATGGTACCGATATGGATTCCGGCCTTGGGGTCGCCTTATCGGCTACGATCTCGGAGGCATTGCCAGGCAGCGAGAGCGCTGCGATACACGTTGAAGTGGTATATCAGCGCGAGTAGGGTGTATGAAGAGAGGTGAAGAGGAGGGGGGAGGAGAGCCAAGAGATCGTCCGTACCCTTCCTGTGCTTTCCCTTGAGGGCCTTGATGGTGTCGGCTTCCTTCTTCTTCTCCTGCTTGCGCTTCTTCTTCTCCTCCTTCTTGCGCTCCTTCTCTTCCTTCTTGCGTTCCTTCCGCTTCTCCTTCTCCTCCTTGACCTTCTCCTTCTTGGCAGCGGCCTTCTTGGCCGTCTCCTGCTTCTTCAGGTCCCGATCGGAGAGACTCTTCTGCTGCATTTCCTTCAGCTTTTCCTTCTTGGGCCGCTTCTCCCTCACCGACCGCGACCGCTTCACCTTCGTATGCGGTTCGTGCTGTGGCTCCTCTATCGGCCGGACGGCCGCCTGCGGCTGGGGCGAGTCCGCCCTCTCCTTGCCCTTGCCCTTGCCCACCCCCTCTCCCTCCCCCAACGCAGGCTGGAGCCTCGGCGACACGGCCGCCGGGCCTGCCACACGAGGCGAGGCCGCAGTAGGAGAGACGACCGGCCTCGGCGACGCCGCCGTCGCGCCGACTCCCGTACGCGGGCTCTCCGCAGAGGGCCCTGCCGCAGGCGTTTGCCAACGAGGCGACGTCGCGGTGGCTGCATCGCGAGGCGATCCGGCGGCTATCTTATGCTGCTGTTGCTGAGACTGAGGCTGGCGGGGCGAGACGTGGGAAGGGGTCTGCGGTTGACGCGGTGACACCTGGGACGGAGTGTGCGGAATCTTCGGTTCCACTGCAACCCGAGGCGTATTAACCGTGGCTGGTGTTGAGGGCGTTGACGACGAGGAAGAGGAAGAGGAAGAGGAAGAGGAGGATGCGTGGGCGGGAGGCGCAGGTGGCTCGGGAAGCCAGGTGGGGGTCTGCTGCCACTGGAGCGTATCGGACTCGATCGAGTCCATCTCATCGTCATCGATGTCCTCCCCCAGCACCTTGTTGAAGAGAAACTCGAGATCGTACTTGTCGCGCAGGTAGTGGAGCAGAACCATAACGTTGTTCACGTTCCCATCCACGATGTCTGCGGCAGGCGTCCGCCTGTAAGTCGCAAGCACACCAAAGAGGATTGGGAGGGGGAGGGAGGGAAGGGAGATGGTGAGGAAGTGAAACTTACCTCGCGCGCTGCAGCCGGATACCATCTCAAAGGTGTGCGCCGTGAGCACGCGTAGGGCGGACGTGACGTTGTTGATGTACTGCCAAAGATACTTCGGCTCGCACACATACGCGATCTCCTGATCCAGCAACACCTGCGTACAAGCGAGGAAACGAAAGGAAATAAAAACGATTGATCGATCCCAAAGTTGTTGATAGCAATGTAAAATTAATTAATTAATTAATTAATTAATAAGCATACCTCGAGAAGTCTATTCAAGACAACGCCGGACTTGAGGTTCGATGTGAGGTTCTTAATGGGCTTCCAGTTGCGCCTTGCAAGCTGACTGTTGATCCAATCGATCCACTCCTGCTGCTCGGGCGGGATCGGTTTGTTCTCCTCCGCTGCAGGCAGAAATCGTTGGTATGATTTATTTATTTATTTATTTATTTATTTATTTATTATATATAGTTATTTATTAATCGCACCTTTGTCGAGCTCATCTTGGTTGATCTCGTTCATGTTCAGGGACTCCGCCCAGAGGTTCTTCGCGTGCTTGCTGTCTTCGATGATGGGCCCGCGCCATGTGTCCATCTTTTTCACGGTGTTGCCCAGCACGATGATGTGGCTCACCACCTTACGCACAACGCGCCGCCGCCGCCACCATGCAACGGTACCAGGTGAGGTGCAATGGAACGTGTCGACGCCAAAAATAAGAAGGGGGATGGGGACGCAGTGTCGGCTTGATGCCGCGTACGATCGACATCTTCTTGGCTTCGAACAGGTCGGTGGTGTCGAAGAGGTCGCTATTGCGCAGACCGAAGGCCGCGCAGGCTTTGAGATAATGCTCGATGTTCTCCTGCGCACGCAGATGATGATCATGGATAAGTCCTTGAAGAGGAGGAGAAGGAGAAGGAAGGTCAGGCACAGGTGACGGCGTTTGGACTCACCATCTGGAGGTAGGCTATGTTCGCGGTGTTGATTTTGGCAACGCTGCCAGGCTTGATGGCATTGATCAGCCTGCATTCGAGGTGAGGTCGGCTACCGAGACGGAAAGGAAGGGAGGAGGGGAAGGCGGGAAGGTCGGGGCTGGATGAATTACCGGCATAGAATGACTCCCGACTTGAGAGCGTTGGCGAAACTCACACCGGGAGGGAATTTCTCCTTCAGGACGGCCTCGATCCATCGCTGCGCGATGCCCTGTTGATCCACCCCCCCCAATGTGGTTAAGGCTTCTCCCATTCTCTGCTCTGCTCTGCTCTGCTCTGCTCTCGTCCCCGGAGAAAGAGAGGGCTGCCTTACCTCGACTTCGTGTGAATACTTGAATTCCTCCTTGGTGACTACGTCGTCATGTAGCGACGATACCTCGATAACCGCCGCGCGACCTGCGAGAGCACACAGACACACAGACACACCGCACACACGCACACACACACACACACACACACACACACACGATCCGGGTGAGGTAGCGCGCATAGAAGGGAGGAGGGGATGAAGGGAGTACTTGTGGAGGGGCTTCCCAGGGACACGGTAGTCCCCGAATCGTTCGACTTGAGCGGCGATGAAGGGATCCTGCCGTAAGCCGAGCCTGAACGCTTGTGCGCAGGACTGCACGGGGCTGGCGACGATGAACCGTTACCGGCCGAGGCATCTTGCTCTTCGTTCACACACCACAACCACAACACACACACACACACACAGTTGAATCGCGGTGAGCGACTGTGCCACAGGTCGTATGTCATCCTTGCTGGACGAGCTTACATTATTATTATTATTATTATTATTATTATTATTATTATTATTATTATTATTATTATTATTATTATTATTATTATTATTATTAGTTTGGGGAGGGGAAGCGGACAAGACGGCAATTGAAGGAGAGGGGAGAAGTACTCCAAACGGGCGAGCTCGACGCGTTCCGCTGGCTTACAGCGGCTCGCGAGAGGACACCCGACCTGCTTCGTCCCTTGGTGCTCCCCGAAGACGACGACGAGCCCAGCCCGGGGCCGGCCACCGGGGCCTGTTGCACGTTGTCTGCCACAATCGCACTGGATGTCGACAAATATCGTTACATTGTGTTGAGAGAATAATGTTTCGGATGTGTAAATATATAAATATATAAAAAAAATTTACACGATAGCGGCCGAGTCGTATTTTTCACTGAACTTCCTGAGCACGTTTATGTTTTGTAAAACCTGTCGTGGCCAATCACCAACCAGATTAGTTTGATTTTCCTCTCTTTGTTCTTTGTAGTCCAGCGTACCCGCATCATATCCTTGTCCTCGAAAAGATCAGTTGTGTCGAACAGCTCGCCGGGCTGAAACCCCAGCAATTTACACGCGTCCAAATAGTGTGAAATGTTCTCCTGCAATAAAGATAAATTATTATTAATAATTCGGAGATCTTTGGTGTATTGCCATTGGAAAAAGATATGATATGGAATATACCATCTGCTTAAAGGCCAGCGTGGACGTGTTGATGCGAGCGACCAGTCCGGCATGAAGCTTATTAACGAGGCTGACACCAAAATGAAATTAAATTGTGGATTACTCGTGATTTACAGGACAAAATAGGAGGAAATATTGTTTGTAAGAGTTCCTTTGTTTTTTTTTTANNNNAAAAAAAAAGGAGGAGGAGGAAGAGGAAGAGGAAGAGGAAGAGGAACAACGGAGGGAGAACCGGCAGAGCACTGATCCGTCTTTCAACAATTGCTGAAGCGGTTTGGAGTTTGTGAGTTCCGGTTCCTGAGTACGAGGAGCGATAAGCGAGATATGCCATGAACATGTTATTAATCCTTGAAAAGAGACCACTAGCCTACCCCCAAGAAGTTGGCCATCCATTGCCGGAGCTGAGCCTCGAGAGAGGAGTCATATTTAAGGCGCTTTTGCTCCTGGAGCGTTTCGTTCAGGGACGCTACCGACATGCCCTTGGTGGGTTTAGTTCCGAAGAGAAAGAGAGAAGGTCGGTAAAAAGTACGTAGAAGAAGGGAATGATGCATGGTCCCGTTTTATAAGGCTTGAACAAAAGGAGGCTTGCACTTACCTTGTGAGGGAAGGAAATCGAAAGAGACAGAGATAGAAGAACGGAGGTGCCTCTATTTTCTAAAATAGAGAAGGAACGCTGTCTACCTTCCAACCCCTAATGCCTCACTCGCCCTCTTATGTCAAGGTTCGTTGTTGCCGTTGTACGTTGTGCAGCCGGAGTGGCTGTTGTTGTGTGGGCAAATGAGCTCTGCCCCAGAGTGGCAGGATACATCCCGGTTTTTTCTATAGAAGAACATCTCTGGAATGTTGCACATAAGAGGGTGGCCTCTCATTGGGCAGAAGCGGGCATATTGACGTACTTGCTTGCTTGACTGCACCAAATCTATCGTAGCCACACAACCACCGAGGAGGCCCCACACGTTTGAGCAGTATATCTATATCGCCATACTCATGGCCACGGCTAGGGTCTCCATTACTCTGGTTGCTGTTGCAGCTCTTGCTCTCGGTCTGGCGGTCTCGTACTCTACCGCCCTGCCGGTTAATGCCACCGAAATAATTCGCGGCTATGGCTATGTACGTGACGCATGCTTCACTCTACTCTTCGTAAAGTGCACAGAAAGGGGGGGAGCTCGGGACTATGATTAAGTATGCTGATCTGTTTGCAAACAGCGGTGTGACGACTATTGGGCACTCACTGAGGATGGATACTATCTGTCTCTCCAACGCATTTACCCTAGAACTTCCGTACCCTCTTCCCTGGCCATCCCCAAATATCGCCCTGCTATTTTTCGGGAGACTCTTCTTCCGCCTTTTCCTGCCCCTAGTCGCTGCTCCATTTTACAGCTGCCAAACACGAAAAGGGAATTCACCTTTCCGTATGTGGCGTAGGGCGCCAGGAAGGGTGTGGTGCTCATCCAGCACGGCCTCACTGACAACGCCAACGGTTTTGTCCTCAATCCACCCAAAGAAGCGCTCCCCTTCATTCTCGCCGATCGTGGTAACTTTAGAACTCAGCCCCAATATGTATAGGGAACTATCTCTACACCCACATATTTACCGGCATGCCCTTCTCTTCCCCCCCCCCTTCAACATACCAACAAGGCTACGAGGTATGGATGGGAAACAACCGTGGCAGCGGCTACAGCATGCGTCACAAGATCTACACCACTGCCGATCCGGCATTCTGGCAGTTCACGTACGTTCGAGTCTCCTGCAGATGGTCACTGGAAACAATCGACTCAGCGAGACATACGTCACTAACACAGCTATGATGAGATGGCCAAGTACGACCTGCCTGCCAACATCGACTTCATCCTGAAGACCAGCGGGGCTGCTACCCTCACCTACATCGGTCATTCCGAGGTGCGCTTTTGCTTTGCCAACCAATATAGGTCACCATCGGGAGTGTGGCTCACTCTCGGTTTCGTCTCCGATCTGTATATAGGGTACCATCCAGGCATTCGCAGGCTTCTCAGCCAATCACTCTATCGCCGACCGCGTCAATCTCTTCGTCGCCCTCGCCCCCGTACGCGTCCTATCCTTTTTCTTATTTTCCCTTCTTTTCTTTATTGTACCACTCATTGTTACTCACTTTCGCGAGTGGGAGTACAGGTGGCGTACGTTGGACACCTTAAGGTGTTGCTGCTCAACACGCTGGCACACCTCGACCCGATCGAGATTCTCATCCTTCTCGGTGTCAACGAGTTCAGCCTCCCCGAGGCCATCCGCAAGCTTATCCCCAAGTACGTGCTCCAATAGATATCTCCCGTCCTCCCTCGCCGGTCTCGAGCCTCTTCCGTGACCCTTGCGGCCTCTGCTCTTCCAGCGTGTGCATTGTGTATCCTGCCGTATGCAACAACGTGCTCACCGCACTCATGGGACCCTCCATCGAGATCAACCAGTCGAGGTAAGGAGACTCGAGTCCATATCCCTCGCAACACGTCACCCAGTGACCGACAATCCCGTCTCCTTTAGGCTTTCTTACTACCTGCACTACGAGCCCAACCCCACCTCCGTCCTCAACATGATCCACTGGTCCCACGCACCCCGCCGGCCAAGAAATTGAAGAGAGACTGATCGAAGCTTGCTTGGTTGGTTGGTTGGTTGGTTGGTTGGTTGGCCGAACGGTCGATTATTGCATGAAATCGCGCAGGTCGCAGGGCGCCGCTACGAATGCGTTCCAGATGTACGACTGGGGCGAGGCGGGCAACCTCAAGCGCTATGGACAGCGCACGCCGCCGCCCTACCTCCTCTCCAACATGCCGCCCCATCTGCCCGTCGCCCTCTTCACCGGCGGTATGCAATCACCCCCACCCCCTCCCCTTTTCCCCCCTTCTCAATAATGAGGCTAAACGGAATTCTCCCGGGTAGGTAACGACTACTTGGCCGATCCAATCGACGTGGCGCGCCTAAAGAAGGAGCTGAGTACGTCCTTGCTCGTTAAACGTGCCCATGAAGTGAGAGTGGTTACTCACATGCCTGCCTGCCTGCCCGCCTGCCCTCGTATGTCTACCCAGGACCTCCCGCGGTGTTCGAGCACTATGAGCCCAGCTACTCGCACGTCGACTTCCTGTGGGCGGAGAATGCCAATGTGGCCATCTATCCTCAAGTCCTGCAGCTCGTTCAGAAGTATAGTCAGTAGGATGACGTGGTTAGAACTGGAGGATGGGTTGCCCCGGCCGTGGACTAAATGGAGTCCAAGCAGCACTTGATAAGATAGTATCAACCATAAAATGTAACAATAATTTTGAGAGTGTATATTCGAAGTGCCTCGTGGGGGGAGCAAGATACGATCCTGAGCGGGAAGGTAATGCTGTACCAGATGGCCTTGAGATTTAATGACCCCAGGATGAGCTCACAAAAAAGCGTCCGTGGCCATTTATTCTGGCCCAGGCCTGTGCCCATTCAACAATTCCTTGACGTTCGCTCCGTGCGCCCATTGCAACACTTCGAGATGGCCCCCATACGCAGCCATGGAGCAAGTGTTCTCGTCCCAGGGACAACCGTTGGCGCGAGCCCATTGGAGAACTTTGAAATGACCTCCTCGTGCAGCTCCAGCACAGGTGTGCACGTCCCAGGGACATCCGTTGGTGCAGCACTCCTTAATAACTTGGCTAAATCTCGGTTTGCCCAACCGGCACCAAGACAACAAACTCTAACCTCTCGCAAGAAGTTACCTCCTGAACCGGAATGAATTCATCAGCAAAGCTCAACAGGCTCGACATTTTGGGCCTCGAGTTTGCAATATGGTTACGTTTAACTCAAGGAAGAGCTCATAGAGTTTCTTCTTGATCCAGGTCGTGTAATCGGTGGGCACAGCCAGGGCAGAGCCACTCATGAGGATGTGCCTTTTACATACGCCTCGTTATTCAGATACAACCATACCAGCAAGCATGGATAGAATACATACATTTGAGTCATACTAATGATTTTGGGAATGAGTACGGCACCATCTGTTACTGACATTGATCAAGAGACCAGGTAGACTATTGATTACAATGCAGGCCAATTGGCTTTCAACTAGCCAATCATAATCACATATCAGTTATGTCGTTCTTGTGCATCTGTAGCTTGACGACGAGACGTGGTGTTCTTGTCCCACACGCTAATGGCCATATTATCGCTGGTGATAATCTGATAGCCGGTACAGCAGAAGCACCCTCATACTCTGGGAATGTTCATACCGATTCACAGGTAGATACAAGGAATTCAAGGAATTCAAACCCGATGGGGCGCAGCAATCGAAGCGTTGGGCTTTATCTGCCCCTGAGCGCCTGTCGTAGACGACTTTATCCCTACTTCTGTGCAACGTTCAGACGAAGTCCATATGGAGAGCAGGTAGAAATCAACAACCCGGTCTTGTATTGGGTGGCGCAGGCCATGCCATGTGTGCGTGCGCTCTCCATATGGACTTCGTCAGAACGTTGCACAGAAGTAGGGATAAAGTCGTCCCACAAACTGTCCACGACAAGTTTGTGAGGATGAATGACAAGGAAAGATGAAAGAAGAGACACATGCTTACCACGCGTAAAGGCAGCCCATGCGGACGATGTTGAGGATGTTGACAAGGTTCTTGATGTCATTCACCAATCCCACCTGATTGCCGCTATTGGCATCCCATATGGCAATCCTCTTCTCATCACCCACGTCAAACACATTTAGATACATGGCTAGCAACAAGATCATCACTTCTTCATCAGGGTCCAGTCTCAGTTGCTGTAAATGGATGCATTACACGGTTAACCACCCTTTGTGCAACTGGTCATGCACTTGAAAGAAGCACAGGAGTAGCCTTTTGCAAGGCAATAATTCTTGAATCTTCATAAATGCACCAGGACGAGGGGGCCAGGCCTGAACTTGGTAGGCATAAGCTCACATGAAAGCCATTAGGTGATGATAAGACTGTTGGATGGGGACATGGAAAAAGCCATCCTTTAGGTTGATAGTAGTTATCCAGTTGCCTTTCTGCAAAAGGAAATAAGGGTGATATGATCATTGAGTTGATACATGTTGATAAT
>CDFF01070572.1:0-10806 GCA_000826265.1 Acanthamoeba culbertsoni
CAGCTTCGTGGTGAGGAAGGCCTTCAGAGCGTCCTTCTCGCCCAGAGCGATGAAGCGAAGGGCGATCTCCTCGAAGGGGGCTGAGGTTTTGGCAAAGGCGCGAGCGGCGAGTTCAAACTTCTTGGCTTGGAGGTAGTACTCGGCCTGGCCGAGCAGGACCTGTTGGCGCTGCTGGGGCTGCTTGCAGTAGCGCAGGGCCTCCTCGAATAGGCCCTTGTCCAGATACTTGCGCCACACGTGGCGGTCCTCATCGATAACAAGCACCTGATAGATGGCGTCTTCGGCATACGCCCACATGAACGACTTGGTGGGATCGACCACGAGGCCACGCATTCGCGACCCGCGGGAGGCACGGCCAAGGCTCTCCTCGTGAGCCACCGTGTTATCCAACTGCGACACTGCGATGAAGCGGTCCTCGTAGAGCAGCAGGAAGTGAAACTCGGACAGCACCAACGACAAGGGAGACGCCAGGCGCCGCTGGCGCCCCTCATCGTACGGGTACGGCAGCAGCTGCGTGTCGGCCATCACCGAGTCGCCTGGATTTTGAGAGCCGAACACCAGACTCCCGTGGTAGATACCCGGCCCCGTCAACCACGCGAACGATTTGGCCACCCCCTACCACAGCGCGCGCACACGCACACGCACACGCAGTAGCAGGTCGGTGTTTGTCGGGCACAAGGCGGAGGAGAGGGTATTGGAGAAGGGAGGGAGAGAGGGGGGAGGCGTATAGGCAGGCACCTGGTATTTTGAGAAGAAGCTTATTTCAGAGCGTGCCAGGTCTCCCGGTAGCTCGAGAAAGGCCGGATTCCGGTCGTAGTTGGCAAAAAGGGCCTCGAAGGTGGGGCCCCCTATGAACTGGTACAACCGCGTGCCTGCCACCACACACCAATTTATCCACGGATGAGACCCTGACCTTCCTTCGACCTCTGCTCCGTCTCGCTTCCTATCTTTCCTTCCATCTCGCTGCCGATGCCAGCCTCCGTTTCCGTGTGGGTTGGGGGGGGGCGCAATGCGCCTGTGGTGGTTTGGGATGGGAGAATGAGCAGCCATACCGGTTGCGGCCATGATGAAAAACTTGGGGCCCTCCACCCTGGACGGCGGGAATCGCTCATAGCGCAGACCCAGCACCGGCTGATGGTTTCACCCGCCCCGCCCCCCGCCCGCGCCCCGCCATCATCAGCATCAGCATGAGTTTCCTTCTTTGGTGATCCAGTGGAGTGGATACGGTGGGGAGGAGAGGGGGAGGGGGGGGAGAGCTCGCAAGGCCTGTCCATAGATCTGTCGATGCATACCTGGTCTTCGCCGAGAGCGTAGATGGGTTTGAAGTATTTTTCTTTCCCCTCGACAAAGAGCTTGTCCTTGGCCTCCACAGCAGTTTCGAAGATACGCCCGTCACGCGTCCCGATAAGAATCTCGCCCGTAGTCGATGGGTCCGTGTTGTGCATGTCCCACGCCACGGACTCGATCAACAAGCCCTTCGCAAACACGCGCGCGCGCGTTGGTGAACTCCACACAGAATGCCCGAAAAAAAGTCCGAATTTGCGGAGGAACCTTCATTTTAGAGAGCACTCGGGGCTTCTTCCAGGACGCGTGGAGAAACCAGTTCTCCTTATTTTCCATGGATATGATGAGACTGTTTCCCGTGGGATCGAGGAAGATGCTGTGTATCTGATCTTCCTTTTTCCTAGCGAACTCGATGTCTGCATGCAAGATGACAATTAGTTGCGATAATATTGTTTGTTTTGTGGGAGTGATTTTTTCTTTCTTCTGTTTGTTTGTTTGTTTGTTTGTTTGTTTGTTTGTTTGTTTGTTTGTTTGTTTGTTTGTTTGTTTGTTTGTTTGTTTGTTGCAATTTAGAAAAAATCAAAATGGTTTCCATAACAAGTTAGGGAATAAAAGCGAGGTGGGTTGAAGAACCTTCAAGGCCCTCGGGGTCATCAAGGGGCAGTCGAATAATGTGCCCGTTATTGAGTGCCATAGCAACAATATCGTTGCATACAACCATCTGCTTGAGTCCCTTGGGCTGGTAGGGCACCTTTTGCAAGGCAAACATTGGTTCTTCTTGCTGGTGCCGCTGCGGTTCCCCAAGCCCAACTTCAGCAATGCCCTCAAGCAACTGAGGCCCCGAGAACGCCACTTCAGTAATCCAAGTGTGTCAAGAAGGAATTCAAAGACGCACCTGATCAAAACGATCATAATCGTCTGCCTCGCGGGAGGTGCCTGCCACACGACCACGCGAACCAGAGCCGCTACGATTTAAGTCGGGCAAATATGTCGAAGAAGAAGAGGAGGAGTCAAATTCATCAAAGAGCATGGTGCTTTGCCACTTTATATGAAATCTAAATTTTTCGTTATACTTTTCTTTTCGCTCCTTTTTTCCTTGTTTCCTACTAGGAAGAATACACATGCTGCACAACAAGGCCCTCCACTTACGGCGACCTTGCTCCAGGTCGCTACATGATTTTACTGCGCGTGCTAATTACGCTCAATTAGCCACAACACTGCGAGTGTGGGGTAGTGGGTGGCGCGGCCAACTTGGGCTAGGCTCCCACGTTGAGCACGCCACCCCAACCCTTCTGAGCCTACCGGAGGACTTGGAGAACTTGAGTGTAGTTTGCGGCCCTGCACACACTTTTGTGCATAGACGTGGTACAGCCTCCCTCCCTCTCCTCTCCTTAGGTCCGAAATTCACCACCAAGGAGGAGCAGTAGTGGCCAAACGCGTTTTGTGTTGGGCGCCTCAGGAAAGCCAATGCTAGTGTGGGGACGAAACTGCAGCGGTCAGTTGGGGCTGGGAGATACACACGACCGCTCTACTCCTACGCCTGCTGCACTTCCCCAAGAAGGAAACCCGGAGACGACACAACAACAACCAGGCGCTGTGGCCGCGGGCTCTTGGCACTCAGTTGTTTCTTGGGCAGGGCGCATCTATTCTACAGGACGCGGAAGACGTGGCCAGACAGGCCTTGGCCACACAAATGATGTGTGCCACTTTACCGAAATATGTGTAAGCTTTTGCTTTCTATGCGAATGGAATGCTCGTGTTAAAGTGAGCTGATTGTGGGAGGAGGGCAGGAGCTTCGAGGAGCAGGAGTGAACGTTGTAGCGTGTGGCGACGATTTTTCGATAGTTGCAACAGGTAGGTCTTCAGCCTCACCATAACATTAACCCCCCCCAATTCACCCGTTCACCCCCCCCCCCAAAAAAAACCTCGTCCAGAGGATCGAGTGTGGGGCTTCGGTAACGGAAGTAAACTTGGCCAGGCCGGTGCCTGTCTCTCCGACCAGCTGCGGCCGACGCCCATCCCTAACATACCTAATTCAATTCGCAAGGCAACTCCCCTCGTGTTCAAACAAACTATCTTACCTCACTAGGCCAGTGATGACAAGGGCCCTCGGGTGGGTGAAAGCAGATTGTGTGTGGTTGGGGCCACACATTGGTGCTCACCGACCGTGGAGTAACGGCATGGGGATGGAATTCGCACGGCCAGTGCGGGTTGGGCCACAGGTACACAGAACTCTTGTCAGCGGATAAACCTCAAGTGTAAACTCGTGAGTAGGGAATCCGTGGCCACACCTCATACAGTAGACGCGCTGACGGGTATCGACATCGTAGATGTAGCTGTTGGATCAACGCATTCTCTGGCATTAACTCGCGAAGGGAAAGGTACATTCATCACCAGCGCGCTGTGATCTTAGTAGTAGATCTAACCGCCATGGACCAGTGCTGGTGTGGGGTTCCTTCGCTGACGGAAAGCTGGGGTTGGGAGAGCAGCAAAAGAACGACATCTGCACCCCGCACCCCTTAGATCCATTCAGCAGCAGTCGCGTGGTGAGCCTATCTGCAGGTCCAGACCACGCGGCAGCACTCACGCAGAACGGAGAACTTTACCTGTGGGGCTTCGGGCAGGTACGCCACCACCGCAGCTGCTTTGTGGTAAATTCTCGTCTCGACGTAATTGGTGCGTGTTGTGCGTTAGCACGGCACACTGGGCTTCGTCAACAGCGACAACCAGGACCGCCCGCAAGCTCTACAGCTTCCTGGTCGAGTTACGGAGCTGAGTTGCGGTATGGACCACGTCATCGCGCGATTGAGCTGCTAAAACTGCTACCGCTGCCTATGAACCCCAGTTGCTCGATCATCATAAAAAGAAAAATAAACGCCGAGATGCTCAAATTAGGCACGTTACGCGTTGTTAATTCATGTTTGAGTTTTACTTAAGCGAACTGAGCCAGACGCTCATCAAACTCTCCGTCGTCAATAGCCTTCTGCATGTCGCGGGCAGATCTACCGTCAATAGTGCAACCGAGAGAGACACAAGTACCGAGCATCTCCTTAACAGTGCCGGCGAAGGTTCTGGCCATGCTCCTGGAACGCATAGCCTTGGCCACCTCGATGACATCATCAAAAGTAAGGTTGCCGTCGTGCTTGGCTGATGACATTGAATAAGATTAGTACGACAGTAGGGGATAAAAATGAAAATGGAATGGGGGCAACTTACGTCCGGGGGCGCCCTTCTCCCTCTTCTGGTTGGCAGGAGGAGGCGGCTCCTTAAGAGCCTTAATGAGCAAGGAGGCAGCGCTGGGAACAACCTCAACCTTGGCCTGCCTGTTTTGGATGATGAGCTTGACTGTGATCTTCATGCCCTTCCATTCTTGAGTCGACTTGGCAATGTCGTCACCGATCTTCTTGGGAGAGAGACCGAGAGGGCCGACCTTCGGGGCAAGCGAGGCAACACCTCCGGCCTCACCACCGGTGACGCGGACAATAACTGAACGTAAGAAGAGGCGTAAGCTTCATCACACACAACTTGGTTAAAAATCGGCCGCCACGTACGTTCAACAATAGCGTTAGGATCAAGCTTGGGAGGCATAGTGGCGATAGATTTGACTGGGAGAAGTTAAGGCAGCGAGGGTGTGGATGATTCCGAGAAGAGTACCGAAATCGACCAAGTGAGCGATGCACCAACGCGAGAAGCAAAGAAGAAAGGACGGGCCGAGCTTTACCCGGATTTATTAGGTTGTGTGGTGGAAGAAAACCCCTTTTTCTTTTGTGTTTCTCAAGCTCAAAATTTCTTGGGTATGTCGTCTATGGTTCGCTCACATTTTTGACAACAGCACCGCCGCAGTCCGTTTTTGTGGCCCAAACACAACACAGCCTGACACTCAGTATACAGCACTTCAATAGTATGCTTTCGCGCCTCACCCGAAGGACACTCTCTTTTCAAAGCCTCTCCTACACCACTCACCGTCGCTCGGTGTTGTCATTTGGGCGCACGCTTACCGTACCGCAACATGGAATCACTTTTAATGCATAAGATAGTTAACTCTGGAACCTTTTTTCCAGACTGCAGCCAGTGGTGACCGCAAGCAAAAACCAAGGATAGCTGTAGTGCTGAGTGGTTGTGGAGTCTTTGATGGCACGGGTAAAGAATAAACCAAACCAAGCCAATCCCTTATTTTTACCAACTAACATCTTCAATTAACAGAAATCCATGAGGCGACTTCCATCCTTGTCCATTTGTCTCGCCACGGAGCAGAATACTCTTGCTTCGCCCCGAACGCTTCTTTTGCTGTATTTAACCACGCGACCGGTAACATTCCTCCAGTAGAAGCATTTTGGCCTCCCCTTCGCTAATAAGGGCGCTATGTCATGGTGCAGATGAGCAGCTCAAGGAGAGCCGAAACGCCCTCGAGGAGGCTGCACGTATCAGGTAAGACAAGTAGTTCACTGCATGAACGTGCCTTTATTTACGCTCTTCCGTCCAAATGAAAGTCGTGGTCAAATAAGAGACTTGGAGCAACTTGTAGCTTCTGAGTTCGATGCAGTGCGCCCTCACCACCGCCTTTGTGCTTGCTTGAGAACCGGATCCTCAAGGTGATCTGTGATTGGTGCAGGTGATCTTCCCCGGTGGATATGGCGCAGCCAAAACCCTTTCTACGTTTGCCGTATCGGGGGAAGAATGCACTGTGCGGCATGACGTTCAAGAGGCAATTAATGACTTCGTGGACGCCAAGAAGCCCATTGGCATGTGCTGCATAGCCCCCGTGCTCGCCGCCAAAACTATTCCTGGTGTAGAGATCACTCTCGGAAGCAACAAAGACGTAGAGCGCGCGGTAACCATGATGGGTGCCAAGCATGTTGAAAAACCTGTGGATGGCGTGCATGTTGATAGCAAGCACAAAGTCGTCACTACACCCGCGTACATGCACGATGACGCCCAGCCTCATCAAATTTACGAAGGTAGCCCCTCCCATGACAAACACTTACCAGAGCGTAACCCTATTAAACGGTGTGCAACTCGCTCAGGGATTGGCCTTATGGTGGAGCAAGTTCTCGCCCTGGTGCACCACTGACTAAATAAAAAAGCAAAAGAGAAAAAACCTTTTCTAAAGATCTTTTCTAGGAAGGACAAAAATAAATAAATAAAAAAAGAACAAACAGACGTCTGTTCTGTGCCGGCACACCACGATGGACGCCGGTGGAAGTTCCAAGAGGCCTAGTGAGTTTGCGCACGCGGGCGGTTCGAAGAAAAAACAGAAACAGGGGAGATCTGACAAGGAGGAACAGGACGACGTAACACTTGTGCTGAAGGCCGCCGGAGCCACCTTCAAAGGAGAAGTGGTGCTGATAGGTACGCGTGGCAGAACCAAGGCCTTACCTCACCACTATAACAATATCAAGTGAAATTATCTAAGGAAAGCGGGCACACAACCTGTAAAAACAACAACAACAAAAAAAAACCAAAAAAAACCNNNAAAAAAAAAAAAAACAAACAAACAAACAATCAGATGATGGTGTGCTGTTCAAACGCAAGCTCCAGAGAGCGTTGTCTTTCAACTCAGAACAGCTGCGCCGCTTTGAACGTGGTCTGGAAGCAATAATAGATGATGACGAAAGACTGAAGCAATGTCTGCGTCCAGTTGTAGCCACCAACAGGTAAGTTGGGTGTCTTTTGGTGGAGAAACAAACTAACTAACGGTTTATTTCCGCAAAGAGCTGGGTCGGCACAGCACGATAACCTCATCAAGCTCTTGCTTGGAGTTGAAACGGTGCAGCCTTTCCTCATTGCCCGTCTACTAGAGAAGCTTCCTCAGTTTATGGATGACGGGTAACAGCAGCCTTGGTGTCGTTGTTGTTTGACCAAATCCGCTGTCGAAGTCGTTCCTGACCCCAAAACTCCATGGCAGGAGTGGCAACTACGGAGATAGCTTACCGAGGCAGTTGTTGGCGCAACTTCGTTGGCTTGACAACGTAGTGGAGGGGCGACAGCTAACAGAGAAACTGTGTGAGGCCCTTCAAGCCTGTCCCATCTACCTTCGAAGAGAGATCATCACAGCACTCCCGGAGATCATCGATGATTACGCCTACGAAGCGGTGGTGCGAGAGCTGCGGGCTCTGATGGAAGAGGAGAGAGCCCTCACGGTGCCCATACTGGACACTCTAGCCAACATGAACCTTCCGGCGGAGCTCCTCGAGGATGTGCAAGCCACCGTGTTGCATTCCCTTCGCTCAGTGGAGGTGGAGGACCTGCCCGTTGTGGTACGGTTCCTCCTGCGCTCCATCACCAAGGCCAACGTGGACAAGGTGCGACCATTCTGCTGCTTCCTCCCCTCCCCCACCTCCAGTGGAGCATGTCTCCGCACAGACAACCTTCCCTTCCCCTCCCCTCCCCTCCTCGCCTCGCTCCCTTTCCTCTCTTCAACAAGACAGGGAATGCACGCCCAATGCTCTCTTATTGCCTCCCCCCCCCAATCCTTGCCCTTCCATGCGTGAGTCTTTGCGATTTCTAATCTCCGCCCCTCTCCGCGCCTCCCTCTCGTAGGTTGTGCACAAACTGCGGCGACACCTGGACTTCGGCGCGCCTTCTACCTCTGGCGAGGCCATGACCCTTGGTGCAGCATCATCGCTGCAGCTCCTCTTCCAATTCTGTTTTGCGCCATTAACCTCTGCGTGTGTGTGTGTGTGTGTGTGTGTCCGCGGGGTCGACCTAGATTCGTTGCGATCAGGAGTGCGTTTTCAAAAGGAGGTCACCCGAGCCTTCCTGAAAGAGATTCAGGTGCGGTTCGAATGTGATGCATCACGTACTGCTCAACCCACTTTTGTTGCTGTAGGCCGCAGGATCAGCCGCAGAGCAAAAGGTGCTTGACCTGTGGGTCATATTCATCCTCTACAGCATGCCTGCCCACAAGCGCAGCGTAGAGTCCCTATTCCGGAAGAAGGTACCAAACCTGCCGGGGAGGAAGGAAAGGGGCTCTGCAATATCCATTAATAATAGCAACTCTCTCTGTGTGTGGTGAGCAGGTGCTGGCGGGCCACTTCACCCCGGAGCTCGTAACTCACGCGATCGCTGGGCGCGGCCACACCTTGCGGGGTTGCTTTGCGGCCATCCTCGCGATGGCGGACTATCTACTGCGGGCAGCAGAGCCGTCCCTCCGCCGCCACGGCGTGCTCCTCTACGCGCTCTCCTTTCGCCACTTCCCCGAGACCTACCACCGGCAGGAAGTGCTCGGGGCTCTCGTGTCTCACATCGGGTCGGGATCCCCCCATGAAGTCGACGGCACCCTCGACACCCTGGAGCGCCTTGCCGATATCGAGCCCTCGGGCTGCGCACACCTCGCTGCTCATGCCAGCTTTATCCAGGTGCGCACCCAAATGCACGCACGAGCGCAGGCATGCACGCACGCACGCACGCACGCACGCACGCGTGTATACTTCCACACCGTGGCTCACTGGGCCGTCGCGCTGGGTGCAGGGCGTGTTGGAGTACCTGGACGGTTTGGCAGAAAGCCACGCTCGTCGCCTGCTAGTGGTCTTTGCTCGCGTTGCTGCAGCCGCATCCGCCAGAGGCACGGCGTCCCGGCTGTCCGACGATCTGCACATCCTCATACGCAAATACCTCGCAGCTCCGTCCGAGCGCCACAAGGTGCCCCTTTTGCTCCCTTCACTACGCATGAATCCTAATCATCGACATGATCACTGAATGATGAACCTTGTGTGTGTTGTGTGTGTGCGTGCGTGTGTGCATCAGCGCCTGGCGATCCTAGGCTCTTTGGCCGCCTTGAGAGTGCCAGCGAGGGACGACGACACGGAGGACCCGCATGCGCTGCTGGACAGTCTTCTTCACTCTTGCCAGAGCTCATCAGTGCACTCAATTCTCCCTCAATTCTCGGCACCGCCACCAAGTGGATATATTGACTCTCGATACACCGGTTTACCCGGTCGGATCGATTCCCCTCCTCTCCCCTCTCCTCTCCTCCTCAACTGTTGCCTGCAGGCGTGCACGGCGTTCCTCTATGATGAACTCGCAGCGCTCGTGCGAGACGGTGCTCTAGACGAAAAGCTTGTCGCTAAGCTCAGCCAGTACCACTGCGCTCCCGCCTCTCGCGTGGACACGTGATCTCGTGTTGATACGTAGGGTTGTTCTTTCCTCTCGGCCCGCAGAATGGCTGAAGGAGGATTCATGGAGCTGTTCATGGAGGACATTCCCGAAGACAAGCACGATAGCGAGGAGTATTGGATGAACCTTGATGGCGCTGAGGCTGCTTTAGCGCTCAAGTTGCGCTCCCTTGTGGAGAGCGGTAGGTTTCTTTCCTCGGCCATCGAGATTCATGCTTGGGCATGCGTGTGAGCAACGCCCGCGGGCGAGGGGATGCAGGCATGGAGCGAGGGAAGGAGATAGCGCCGCTGCTGGCCCTTCTCAAGTCTACGCACATGCGCCTGCGCCAGTCGATGGCTGAGATGGATGGGCTGCTCGGGTGCCCCCTTTCCCTCTATCCGCAAGCGACCGTCGTGGCACGCACCCCTCCTTCCCCAAACCCCAAACCCCTCCCCATCCAATCTCCTCCTTCCCGTCCCCCCTCCCCCCTTATCCCATGCATGGCTGACCTACGAGAGCGACTCCTCCTCCTCTTCCTCCTCCTCCTCCTCCTCCTCCTGCCGCTCCTCTGCGAACTCCCTTTCCCTGTTTCTTGCTGTACGCTTTCTTAGCGCGGATTCTCGAGCTGCACCACATCTGAACAGCTGAACGTGTGCTGCGCTCTCTTCCTCGCCATCGATTGGTGCGTAGCCGCTCCTCACGTGATCCCTCCCCCCCTCTCTTTTTGACCCTCTCCACGCCGCGTCATGTCTCGCACCACCACCAGGATACGCGAGGTGCTTAACTGCTTCTCCGACCAATCAGAGCCGTTGTTGCGAGGTGGCTTTCTTCTCCCCTCGGGACGCACTTTGTGCCCCCCCCCTTCTTCCCCTCCCATCGATGAGCTTTGGTTTCTTACATACACATGCGCACAGAGAAAGTGCTCAAGCGCGCAGGGAATTTGCGCGAGTTGGAAAAGACGCTTGAGCGCTGCTTGGAAAAGACACCGAATCTGATGCCGCTCCTCGCCAAGCAGCTCTCCCTGCACGCTTCTCCCATTCTTCCCACCTCCCTCCGCCACAAGCGCGGGCACCAGGTACGCGCCTTGCCGCCATCACCCCCTCCCCCTCCAAATCTTTCCCTCGACCGCATGCGGTTCCTTCTGCTTAAGCGGCCACATTCATGCCCGGAGTTTTGTATCTCTGTGACAGCGCAAGCACTCCAATGGGGAGGAGGAGGTGAGCGTCTCCGTCGCATCCCCTCGGTACCCTCTCTCACCCCTTCGCCCTCCCAAATAGGCCTCCCCCCTGATTTGTTTCTTCTCCTCCCCCTCCCCCTCCCACATGGGTGTACAGCCTAGAGCAGTTCGTCTACGTGGCAGCTCTTCGGCCCTTCTTCCGAGAGATGAAGGCACATACCCCCCTCCCCCCTCTCCTCTCGATTCCAGTC
>CDFF01070574.1:0-10188 GCA_000826265.1 Acanthamoeba culbertsoni
GCGGCCGAGGACATGGACGGTACTCGGGCCAACAGCGGCACTCTGGGCGAGGTGCCCAACTCGGGCGAGGGCGCCCTGGCCCTCCCCAAATTGAGCCTCGGCACAGCGTGCTTCCCCTTTGACGCCGCAGGCGCGGTGGGCCGGTCGGCGCTCATCGAAGCCGCGGGTGCGTCAGCGTCGGTTGTAGAGGTGTTGGACGTGTCGGTGGCCACGGTGCGGGTGGCCGAGTTGGCTCGGATGATGGAGCCCACCATGTCGAGCCCGCTCTCGCGCCTCCGCTTCTCCCTCTCCATCCTCCGCTTCTTGATCTTCTCGCGTTCCAGGTCGATGTGGCGCATTCGCTCCTCTCGTTCGACCTTACTGGGCCGTCCGATCGTTGGTCGATCTCCTCTATCAACTCTCGCTTGGGCGGTAGTCTTGGCCTTTCGCTCTTCATTCCACCGATGTAGCTGATCGTGTGTGACTTCAATTGACGTGTTTCGTACGAACGATCGTTTTTCCACATCGCTATGATTCGCGCTGCCGAGATCGACCTGGTAATTGATTTTTTTCTTTTCGTTAGTAGAGATTTTGTACAATAGACAAATTGATGAAAATAAATTGTAGCACCTCTGCAAGCTTGGACTTGGGTACGGGCACAACCTCCTCTGCTTCGGAGAGAGTGCTGCTGAGAGTGAACCAGCTATCAGACCGCTTGCGTGTTGTCTCGTCCTGTGGGGTCTCTTGCTCCGGCTGTGGCGCTGGCTTCTCCTCTTCCGCGCTTTGTTCTTCGGTTTCGTGTGTTGTGGCCAACCTATCTTGCAGCGCCTTCTCCAGGTCGATTTGCTCTCTTAACTGGACTGCATGAGAAGTCAGTACAGACATGGTAAAGCTCCAGTGTAGGGTTGATTGGAAACACAGGTACCGACATCCATGCCGGCTGAGGGTGTAACGCCCGGCGACATCTCGTCGGTGGGATCGAGCTGGAAGATAACGGGCTCATCATTTTCGGTGACGAGTAGCTCATGGCGTGGTGACCCTGCTTCCACTTTCGTGGAGGGTGCAAGCGGGCTCATTCCAAGCTCGCGTGCCCGCTTCTTGAGGTTCTGCTGAACGAGCGGGAGGGGCTTCTTGCGCACGCGGACCGCGATCACGCCCTTGCCTCCCATGGTCTTCATGGGGGACGGCGAGCGGCTGTACGCATTGGGTGGAGGTTCAAAGAGAGGTGGCGTACGCCGAGCCTCGGAGCTGTTGCTGGGCGAGGGTGTAACGTACGCAGGTGTGCGTTTTGGTGTGGTGTGGGCGTCGGGAGTAAAAGGTGAGCCGATTTCCTCTTTCTCCTTCCCTTTGCCCAGTTCGCCAGCCTTTGCGGCTGCATCGGCAAAGAGGGTTTTTATGATAGATCCACCACGGCGACCTCTGGTGGTGGAGGCGCCGACGCGAGAGGCAGCACTGAGCGGGAGAGCTCGAGGAGAGGCGACGGTAGCACATGAGCCTCGAGGCTTCGAAATAGGACCGAAAACAGGCGGTGTTGGAGAAGGGGGAGCACGAGTTGCCTCGCGAGCCTCCATGATGATCCGCTGGCGTTTGTGAGTGGCTGTCGGGGTGGCCGACAGGGAGGGGAGAGGTTGACCACCAGAAAATGAGCAATCAACCTCCTCCATCAACTCTCGCAGCCAAAGAAATTCGTAGCTAAGGAGTGAGTCGAAGTCGCGCTTCTTCTCACGCAGCATCTGGAAGAACCCTTCTTTGGCACGCATTACGGGAGATGGAGGACATCTGAGTGGGGTGCGACTCGTCGCTGCTTGAGACGGAGTGCGAGGAGTGCCCTGCATCCTCAAGATGACGTTGGACAGCCGTCGCTCGCCTTGTCGCCCGACCTAAACTTCCAACAGCACAATTCCTCCAAGAGCTGTTTGGGGTTTTTGCCGCCGGCGTGATCCACCTTTCGCGCCAAAAAAATGGGCGCCAACAATTCGAGACACGAAAACGAAGATTAGTCGCTAATCTTAGAGATGGAGGGGCAAGCTCCTTTGGCACCTAAAGCGGTGCCTCTTGTACTCGATGAGACTGCCGAATTGCTGCAGGGCACATTTACCACCTTCTTACACGAGTACACTTTTTCAAGCCAGTTTTCCCCATCCCAGATGCTTACCCTTTTGGGCCAAGGTTTCGCGACGCAGCCGGCAAGAAGACATACCTCGAGCAAATTGGCAACATGTGCCGAAATGACCTGAAGACGCTCTACTTAGATTTCCAAGATGTTATTAATTTTGAAGGGGACAGAGGAGGTAGCGCCTCCTTGTCGTGATAGCTTGCACCGGCCCTGAGACTGAGGCTTGCTTCCCCAATAGAGATTCAAGGCCTGAGTACTTTGGTCGAGCAGGAGTACGTGCGGATGGATCCGTATCTACGCAAGGCCATTCAAAACGTAGCCAAGCAGCTTTGGCCCGAGTTCATGAAACCATCGGATGAAGAGAAAGAGAGAGAGTTCTGGATAGCCATTTACAACGTGCCCATGATTCATAGGTGCATGTCTTTCTTTCTCTTTCTCACCGTCTAGACGGTGCTCGTGCAGACTTTACCTAAGTCCCTACATGTCCTGATGCACATCAGGATTCGCCAGCTGCGTACGGACAAGATAGGCGCGCTCATCGCCGTGAGCGGAACAGTCACGCGTACATCGGAGGTGAGACCGGAACTTCTCTACGGAGCCTTTACCTGTCAAGAGTGCCGCGTCGTCACCAAAGCCGTTCCCCAACACTTCAAATACACTGAGGTACGTTTCGATGACAAAAACGACTACTTTTCATTTTCCTTCCCATTGAACAAACTAATGTTCTTGTGGTTGGGGGAGAAAAGCCGGTCACCTGTAAGACCAGCCAATGCATGAACAAGACCAAATGGCAACTCAACGTGGACCAGTCGGAATTTGCCGATTGGCAGAGGGTGCGGGTACAGGAAAACCCTTCGGAAATTCCATCCGGATCCATGCCCCGCAGTATCGACATCATCCTTCGAAACGACGCCGTTGAGAAGGCCAAGCCTGGTGACAAGGCCATTTTCACCGGTACGCACACACATTGTCTATCTTGTGTTCTTATTAGGCCAATCATTGATGACCACGCTAATTGGTTGAAACACAAAGGCACATTGATCGTCGTTCCAGACGTGTCCCAGCTCGGACTGCCCGGCGTGCGCGTACAGGTGCGTATGTTTAAATTTCTATCAATTTCTCTTTAAAATGACTCAACAAATTTCTCTATATTCAATAGGCCATATCCACGAAGGAGGGCAAGGACGCGGAGGGGTTCAGCGGGAATGCCGACGGGGAGGGTTTCACCGGCCTCAAGCAACTCGGCGTGCGCGATCTGTCCTACAAGCTATGCTTCCTCGCCTGCGCTGTGCATCCGCTCGATAACAACAAGGTAAATTCTAGAAATATATATGTAGAAATCTATCTATATACGTGTGTGTCTATATGTTTATATATAGAATACTACGAATCTAAACCAATATCGCTGAAATATTACTTATATAATGCTTGAATCAATCTAGATGATAAACTTTAAGGGAGACGAGGACGACGAGGACGACGAGCAGGTCCTGAGCCAGTTCACAGAAGACGAGCTGGAGGACATCGAAAAGATGAAGCAAGACCCCGCCCTCTACGACAACCTCGTGCGAAGCATAGCCCCGAGCGTATTCGGTTCGCTCTTCCCTCGCGCGTGGCCCCTTTCCTTGCGTGTGTCAACTCAACCGTATTTATCATATTTTTTCTCTATATTTATAACTGGACCAATCAGGACACGACGAAGTGAAGCGTGGCATTTTACTCATGCTGTTCGGTGGTGTGCACAAGGTCACGCCGGAGGGCATCAAGTTACGAGGCGACATCAACGTATGCATCGTAGGCGACCCCTCCACGTCCAAGAGCCAATTCCTCAAGTACCCCACCTCATACATACATACATACATACATATACATATACATATATGCGCATCCGCGATGCCTAGTGCGTCGCCATTGGTCAAGCTTAGGGTATCGCATATTCCTTATTAGGTATGTGTCGACACTTATGCCAAGAGGCATCTACACGTCGGGCAAGGCCTCTTCTGCGGCCGGTCTGACTGCGTGTGTGGCCAAGGACCCCGACACAGGCGAGTTTGCCATCGAAGCTGGCGCCCTCATGCTTGCCGATAACGTACGTCCCTTATTAGTTGTCATCGTCGCTTTTGTTGTTGTCTGCAGGAAGATAACGACCATCCATCTCTTTCTGCTCTCTCCATGCGTGTAGGGCATATGTTGCATCGACGAGTTCGACAAGATGGATGTGCGAGATCAAGTCGCCATCCACGAGGCCATGGAACAGCAGACCATTTCTATTGGTTCGTTAATATTCATGAATTAGCCTCCGCCGGGTGGATATAAAGAGGGTGACAGTCACCTTTGATTGGCAGCCAAGGCCGGTATCCAGGCGACGCTCAATGCACGAACGTCGATCCTGGCTGCGGCGAATCCGATTGGCGGGCGCTACGACAAGTCGAAGACGCTTCGAGCGAATCTCACGTTATCGGCACCCATCATGTCTCGATTCGATCTCTTCTTCATCGTCCTCGACGAGTGCGACGAGGAGACCGACTTCAACATCGCTCAACACATCATCAGCGTCCACCAGAAGAGGGAGCAGGCGCTGAAGCCCGTCTATTCGATCGAACAGGTCCAGCGTTACATCCGCTACTCACGACTCTTCAAACCGCAGGTGCGCTTTCCTTTCCTTTATGGTATAGCCGCTGTTTAGTGTCCTAATAGGTGGTTGCATGTCAACCGAATAGATAAGCGACGAGTCCATGGAATTGCTGGTGCATCACTACAAGAAGTTGCGTGAGAACGATGTCGGGGCCGGAGGCAAGTCGGCCTATCGGATGACAGTGCGTCAGCTTGAGTCCATGATTCGTCTGTCGGAGGCACGTGCTCGTATCCACTGCGATGAAGAGGTATCTCATTGGACATACTTGGCATTCCGTTTCGCTGGATTGGCTGGCTCGTTCGTGAGTGACCTTGTTGCTGCTGCTGCTGCTGTTAAGGTGAGGCCGGCTTATGTCGAAGAGGCGGCGCGGTTGTTGAAGAAGTCTCTCATCCACGTCGAGACCGAGAGGATCGTCCTGAACGACGTCCCCACTCACCGCACTAGCTCGAGTGCGTCATCCATGGATAGGAGGAGTGAATGGGGCAAGAATAACTGACCTGACCTCGCCGCAGACGGGGATAGCATGGACGTGGATAGCAAGCCCGATGCGAGCAGCAGCGGTGACGCACAGAAGTCCGCGGCGGCCAAAGTTGCCAAGCCAGCGACCGCGAAGGAGAGAAACGGCAAGCGGAGGGCGACGACCGCCGAATCTGGCGAGAAGAAGGACTCGGGCGAGGAGCCGCTCGTGGTGAGCTACGAAGACTACAAGAAGATATCCCACATGCTCGTTACGTACATGAAGGACTACGAGTCGTCCGAGGAGGAAGGTTCCAGCGGTACGCCCTCCAGCCCCATTCCCCCCCCCCTCCCTCTCTCTCTCTCTCTCCTTGCAGCCTTTTACTTCCTCTGCGCCGCCGGTGTAATAAACACGACGTGCTTTGTTCCCCGAACAGGCTTGACGCGAGAGGATCTCGTGAGTTGGTATTTGGAGCAGAAGGCGGATGAACTCAGCTCCGAGGAAGAACTCAAGCGGACCGTCCGCATGGTACGCCTCATCGTGGACCGCCTCGTTACCCGCGACGGCGCTCTATTGGAGGACAGAAGCGGCACCCTCGCTGTACACCCGAGCTTCATCGACGATTAGGAGAACGAACACTTCTCTCTTTTTGAATAAAGGGCTTGCGCAGTTAGGCCTAACTATGTCGGTCGGGGTTGGTTGTTAATGGCTTCTTGAAATTTTACACGCTTCTTTTTCTTTTTCTTTTTTTTTTCAAACAAAGCAAACAAAGTGTACATACATACAGCAGAGGCCGTGAACAGACGGAGAGGTACAGAAACACAACATGTACAAAGATAAAGGCGCGACACCCTCCTCTCTGGCGGCGACCTCGACGACGGGATTGGCCGGAGGAGAAGGGGGAGGAAGAGGAAGAAGCGGGGCTGTGATGGGCGTGGTGGCGAAGCCGATCATGGAGGGGGCTTTGGCCGAGGTGTCCTGCTTAGTCTCCTCCTTCCTCCTTCCTCCTCCCTCCTCCTCCGAGGTCCTCTCCCGGCCTCTCGTTTCCAGCGTGCAAGTAGAAACGCGGCGAGGGTAGGCCTACCCTCATCCACACACACACACACACACGTACAACACACGAACGCAGCGAGCGTTCAGTAGCGCGCGGGGCCGTTGTCGTCGTAATCAGGGTCATCGTCGTCATCTTCTGCTTCGTCCTCGGGTTCATCCTCTTGTTCATGGTCCACTTCTTTCCCCTTCCCTTTCTCTTCGGGGCAGGACTCGTCGCGGTCTCTCTCCCACTCCTCCTCCTCATCCTCCTGGTCGTGCGCCTTGGACTTGCCCTTCGGGTCATCGTCCTCCTCGATTAGAAAATTGGACCCTAAGACCGACAGCCGCTGTGGCTCCGCCTTCACGTCGTCGATCTCTTCCTCCCCCTGTCTCAGGCTGTACGATGACGCTCCGGGACGGTTTGTGTCGACGACATCAGCCAAGTTGTCGTCTTCCTCGCCACCGGCCTGTCCGCTGCTGCCCGAAGCGGAAGGCGTCGAGGCGCGATTGACGGCACTGCTGCCGCTCGCTTCCTCGTCCACCGGCAGCGCCGGTACAGTGTCCGCAACCGCCCTCGCCTGCTCCGCCGCGGCTTGTTCATCCACAGCCCTCGCCTCGCCTTCATCATCGTCTCCCCCTTCTCGACGGTCCACCGCCTCCTCTTCGTCCTGTTCTCCGTCAGCTCCACCTACAACAACAGCAACAACATCACCGCCGGCGTTGTCGCTACTACTGTTGCTCTCTTCTTGAGCCTCTTCGCCGTCCTCAGCATTGCTGCCCCTGCTTCTGCTGCTGTCCCTGCCACTACCACCGCCGCCACTGCTGCTGCTGCTGCTTCCACGGCTGCTGCCACTGCGGTTGGTCTGTTCGCCTTCTTCGCCTCCCGAGTCTCGCATGGGGCTGATGACGTGCGGCTCTTCCTCGCCAGCGTCGTCCTCAACTTCTTGGCCCCAGGCCTGTTGCTGGTGGGGCGAAGCGGGAGGACGAGAGGTAGAGAAACGGCTCCGCACGTTCTCCCAAAGGGAACGCTCCTTTCTGCCCTTCTTTGCGCCATCTCTTCCTCTTCTGGAATCGATGTGTGATGTATGTCTTCGTCCCTACGCAACAAATGGTTTAAGATTAGCAAATCGTTCTAGTAAATGGCGGCTTGGTGGTGAATGGGTGGCAGAAGTGCAGACCTTTTTACGTTT
Source organism: Acanthamoeba culbertsoni (assembly GCA_000826265.1). Taxonomy (NCBI): domain Eukaryota; phylum Discosea; order Longamoebia; family Acanthamoebidae; genus Acanthamoeba; species Acanthamoeba culbertsoni. The sequence goes on from CDFF01070574.1 coordinate 7,410, forward strand.
GGCCTTCGTTTTCTTACATTTGGTAAAGGTCTGCTGACAGATGGGGCAGGTTCGCGACGTCTTCTGCGACCATTCTTGGATGCAGAACCAGCAGACCACGTGCTCGCAGCAGTCCATCTTTCCCCTAAATTTGCGTTCTTCCATGTCTACGAGACAAATACAACATTCGTTGTCTAATTCCTCCTCCCATCCTCCCACCAAGTCACACCTCGCTCTTTTGGCCGCAGAGGTCTCATCATCCGACATCTCCCCGATGGGTCCATCCTTTCTGTCTGACGTAACACCTCCAAGGCTGTCTCGCCTGGACCGAAGAAAGGAGAGGCGACGCGGGTTCGCCAAGGAGACCAGCCCACGCACTGCCCTCATCGTGTTGTCGCGCCTTCTTCTTTCCCCTTCTCTCGCGAAAGAGGCAGGTAGGTGGCCTCTCCCACTCGATTGAGGCGCTATACAAGTTTGATGTCTCGCGTGGGCGCGGAACCTCTATATGCAAGGGGGGTCGTGGACCTTCCTCTTGTGTTGCGATAGGCAACAGGCCTCCTGTCGAGAGAGAGGTGGGCAGGGGCGACGGTAGCTGAAAATATGCAGGTCAAGACTCGCTCGGATAAATCCGGTAATTCCAAGTTAAAAATCAGCCTACTTGACAACATGCATGCCGACACAAACTGCGACCACGGTTCCACGAAGCCATACACGGATCGTGTTTGTCAGACACAAACTCAGCAGGCGGCTTCAAACTTGACACGGATTGGCATGACCTCCTTTGGGATTTACAAGGCATGGAGACGACTGTCACTCGTCTACATTCGTTCTGAGAGCCCCTTTAGTCCGATAGCGAGCCATCGCTGTCCCCATCGAACCTTTGCCGATAGGCCAGCTCCGCTTCTCGTCTTGCCAGCTCTCGTCGCTGTTGGTCTAATCGACGGATGTTGTCTTCGATCATCCTTTCTCGCTCCTCGAGCATCCTCTCCCTGGCTTCCACTTCCAGCTCGCGCAGGGCGAGGGTCCTCTCGCGGCGGGCCAAGTCTCGCTCCTCCTTCTTAAACTGCGTTTCCCTCTGCACCCTTCCCTGTTCGCGTTCCACTTCCTCCTTGAACAGTTGCTCCTCCCACTCTTTCAGCTTCTTCTCGCGCACCTCCAGCTCCTTCAGCTTCTCATCGGACATGTCAGCCCGATCCCTTGAGCTCTCTTTTAGGGCAGCGTCCAGAAAGCCGCTCACGTAGTGTGTTGTAAGCCGCCTTTCTTTCTTTTCCTTGTTTCCGGGACGCTTTCTGTCGACACTCTTGAAAGCTGGAGTTGAAGAAGCGGACGATCTTCCCGAATTGAGACTTGCTGTCTCTTCGACAGCTGCCGTGTCCAGCGTCGCTGCCAGGCTTCGCAGGCTCTCACACTCGTCCACTGTAGCGCCCATATCGTCTGCTTTTGCTGGCTTCTTTTTTGATTTGTTGATGGGGTTATCGAAGTTGGCCAACTCCTATGCAGCCGAGCTTTTTTTAGAGTCGACCAATCCAGACTGTGACCGGGGAAAAAGAAAAAAAACAGAAAAAAAAAGATGAAGCCAGGCATGTACTTTGAGTGCCTTCAGTTCGGGGTTATCGGACTGAAGGCTGTCCCTCGGCTGGACTTCAGACGTGCTACGTTTGCGTTTGATGGCCTCTTGGCTGTCGCTGCTACGGCTGGACATCTCCAGCACAGAAAGATGCTTCAGCGCCTCCTTCACGTCATTTGGATCGACCGAAGACCGAGACTTCGCGTGCCTCGTCGGCTTCGGGGACGACGAAATGGTAATTGAGGCCTTGGCGGCGGCGTTCCACTGCCCGCCCTGGTCAGACCCGCTCTCAACTCGCTCTGCGGACCTATGGAGCTCTCCGCCGGAGAGGCGCAGCGAAGCATCAGGCCCGCTCGAGGGCCCCACGCCCAGACTACTCTTCCTCCCCTTTTGTCCATGAAACGTTTCGGTGCTCAGATTTTTTCCCGATCTGCGAGGGGTTGTCGGTTCGTTGTCCGGTCTCTGCTGCTCGATCACCGCGGCGGACATTGAACTGTCGGACTTGGTGGAGGACTTCTTCTTGATGCTGTCGCCCTTCCCGCCACCGATGATCTTGCGGTCGAGCGCGGGGCTGCTCTTCCCCATGGCTTTGAGCCCGCTCGGGAGAACGATCTTCGAGCCCTTGGATTTCTTCTCCTTCTTCGCCTGCCTCTTCTTTTTCGAGTCCTTCACCTGAAGCTCTACCATAACAGGGTTCTGCTTGGTGGGTGTAAGACCACGACACAATGTGGTTCAGCAATTGATGTATCCTTTCGGGACGGGTTCAATTCCGATAAACCACTATGATATGGAAAAGCACACCTTGCCGTTGGTTGCTTTGCGAACGGAGGGAAAATCACAGAAGCGATGAAACTCGACTGTGAGCTCTTCCTGTATGGGAGAATATGAGTAATCCATACATTTATATACCTCGTCCATACGTATTGTTGATAGAGGGGAAAGAAAAAACGAAAGGAAAGGAAAGAAAACGAGAGGAAACGAAAGGAAAAGAACACGCACTCCGTCAACTGTAAGGGAGAACTCATCCAGCCGGCTTTCGTGGAGTTGAGGCACGGTTTGGAAGATTGCTCTCTATTTCATGATGTGAGCCAAACTCCACAAAGAGAAGAAAAAGGCCTTGTCGTTGACGAACCTTGACCCGATCGACAGTGCTGTTAGAAGGAACCAACAAGGGGTGTTCCTCGTAAGAAAGTCCCTCCTTGTGAGATATTGAAACACACGCCTACCAAAAAA
>CDFF01070575.1:0-10188 GCA_000826265.1 Acanthamoeba culbertsoni
GCGGCCGAGGACATGGACGGTACTCGGGCCAACAGCGGCACTCTGGGCGAGGTGCCCAACTCGGGCGAGGGCGCCCTGGCCCTCCCCAAATTGAGCCTCGGCACAGCGTGCTTCCCCTTTGACGCCGCAGGCGCGGTGGGCCGGTCGGCGCTCATCGAAGCCGCGGGTGCGTCAGCGTCGGTTGTAGAGGTGTTGGACGTGTCGGTGGCCACGGTGCGGGTGGCCGAGTTGGCTCGGATGATGGAGCCCACCATGTCGAGCCCGCTCTCGCGCCTCCGCTTCTCCCTCTCCATCCTCCGCTTCTTGATCTTCTCGCGTTCCAGGTCGATGTGGCGCATTCGCTCCTCTCGTTCGACCTTACTGGGCCGTCCGATCGTTGGTCGATCTCCTCTATCAACTCTCGCTTGGGCGGTAGTCTTGGCCTTTCGCTCTTCATTCCACCGATGTAGCTGATCGTGTGTGACTTCAATTGACGTGTTTCGTACGAACGATCGTTTTTCCACATCGCTATGATTCGCGCTGCCGAGATCGACCTGGTAATTGATTTTTTTCTTTTCGTTAGTAGAGATTTTGTACAATAGACAAATTGATGAAAATAAATTGTAGCACCTCTGCAAGCTTGGACTTGGGTACGGGCACAACCTCCTCTGCTTCGGAGAGAGTGCTGCTGAGAGTGAACCAGCTATCAGACCGCTTGCGTGTTGTCTCGTCCTGTGGGGTCTCTTGCTCCGGCTGTGGCGCTGGCTTCTCCTCTTCCGCGCTTTGTTCTTCGGTTTCGTGTGTTGTGGCCAACCTATCTTGCAGCGCCTTCTCCAGGTCGATTTGCTCTCTTAACTGGACTGCATGAGAAGTCAGTACAGACATGGTAAAGCTCCAGTGTAGGGTTGATTGGAAACACAGGTACCGACATCCATGCCGGCTGAGGGTGTAACGCCCGGCGACATCTCGTCGGTGGGATCGAGCTGGAAGATAACGGGCTCATCATTTTCGGTGACGAGTAGCTCATGGCGTGGTGACCCTGCTTCCACTTTCGTGGAGGGTGCAAGCGGGCTCATTCCAAGCTCGCGTGCCCGCTTCTTGAGGTTCTGCTGAACGAGCGGGAGGGGCTTCTTGCGCACGCGGACCGCGATCACGCCCTTGCCTCCCATGGTCTTCATGGGGGACGGCGAGCGGCTGTACGCATTGGGTGGAGGTTCAAAGAGAGGTGGCGTACGCCGAGCCTCGGAGCTGTTGCTGGGCGAGGGTGTAACGTACGCAGGTGTGCGTTTTGGTGTGGTGTGGGCGTCGGGAGTAAAAGGTGAGCCGATTTCCTCTTTCTCCTTCCCTTTGCCCAGTTCGCCAGCCTTTGCGGCTGCATCGGCAAAGAGGGTTTTTATGATAGATCCACCACGGCGACCTCTGGTGGTGGAGGCGCCGACGCGAGAGGCAGCACTGAGCGGGAGAGCTCGAGGAGAGGCGACGGTAGCACATGAGCCTCGAGGCTTCGAAATAGGACCGAAAACAGGCGGTGTTGGAGAAGGGGGAGCACGAGTTGCCTCGCGAGCCTCCATGATGATCCGCTGGCGTTTGTGAGTGGCTGTCGGGGTGGCCGACAGGGAGGGGAGAGGTTGACCACCAGAAAATGAGCAATCAACCTCCTCCATCAACTCTCGCAGCCAAAGAAATTCGTAGCTAAGGAGTGAGTCGAAGTCGCGCTTCTTCTCACGCAGCATCTGGAAGAACCCTTCTTTGGCACGCATTACGGGAGATGGAGGACATCTGAGTGGGGTGCGACTCGTCGCTGCTTGAGACGGAGTGCGAGGAGTGCCCTGCATCCTCAAGATGACGTTGGACAGCCGTCGCTCGCCTTGTCGCCCGACCTAAACTTCCAACAGCACAATTCCTCCAAGAGCTGTTTGGGGTTTTTGCCGCCGGCGTGATCCACCTTTCGCGCCAAAAAAATGGGCGCCAACAATTCGAGACACGAAAACGAAGATTAGTCGCTAATCTTAGAGATGGAGGGGCAAGCTCCTTTGGCACCTAAAGCGGTGCCTCTTGTACTCGATGAGACTGCCGAATTGCTGCAGGGCACATTTACCACCTTCTTACACGAGTACACTTTTTCAAGCCAGTTTTCCCCATCCCAGATGCTTACCCTTTTGGGCCAAGGTTTCGCGACGCAGCCGGCAAGAAGACATACCTCGAGCAAATTGGCAACATGTGCCGAAATGACCTGAAGACGCTCTACTTAGATTTCCAAGATGTTATTAATTTTGAAGGGGACAGAGGAGGTAGCGCCTCCTTGTCGTGATAGCTTGCACCGGCCCTGAGACTGAGGCTTGCTTCCCCAATAGAGATTCAAGGCCTGAGTACTTTGGTCGAGCAGGAGTACGTGCGGATGGATCCGTATCTACGCAAGGCCATTCAAAACGTAGCCAAGCAGCTTTGGCCCGAGTTCATGAAACCATCGGATGAAGAGAAAGAGAGAGAGTTCTGGATAGCCATTTACAACGTGCCCATGATTCATAGGTGCATGTCTTTCTTTCTCTTTCTCACCGTCTAGACGGTGCTCGTGCAGACTTTACCTAAGTCCCTACATGTCCTGATGCACATCAGGATTCGCCAGCTGCGTACGGACAAGATAGGCGCGCTCATCGCCGTGAGCGGAACAGTCACGCGTACATCGGAGGTGAGACCGGAACTTCTCTACGGAGCCTTTACCTGTCAAGAGTGCCGCGTCGTCACCAAAGCCGTTCCCCAACACTTCAAATACACTGAGGTACGTTTCGATGACAAAAACGACTACTTTTCATTTTCCTTCCCATTGAACAAACTAATGTTCTTGTGGTTGGGGGAGAAAAGCCGGTCACCTGTAAGACCAGCCAATGCATGAACAAGACCAAATGGCAACTCAACGTGGACCAGTCGGAATTTGCCGATTGGCAGAGGGTGCGGGTACAGGAAAACCCTTCGGAAATTCCATCCGGATCCATGCCCCGCAGTATCGACATCATCCTTCGAAACGACGCCGTTGAGAAGGCCAAGCCTGGTGACAAGGCCATTTTCACCGGTACGCACACACATTGTCTATCTTGTGTTCTTATTAGGCCAATCATTGATGACCACGCTAATTGGTTGAAACACAAAGGCACATTGATCGTCGTTCCAGACGTGTCCCAGCTCGGACTGCCCGGCGTGCGCGTACAGGTGCGTATGTTTAAATTTCTATCAATTTCTCTTTAAAATGACTCAACAAATTTCTCTATATTCAATAGGCCATATCCACGAAGGAGGGCAAGGACGCGGAGGGGTTCAGCGGGAATGCCGACGGGGAGGGTTTCACCGGCCTCAAGCAACTCGGCGTGCGCGATCTGTCCTACAAGCTATGCTTCCTCGCCTGCGCTGTGCATCCGCTCGATAACAACAAGGTAAATTCTAGAAATATATATGTAGAAATCTATCTATATACGTGTGTGTCTATATGTTTATATATAGAATACTACGAATCTAAACCAATATCGCTGAAATATTACTTATATAATGCTTGAATCAATCTAGATGATAAACTTTAAGGGAGACGAGGACGACGAGGACGACGAGCAGGTCCTGAGCCAGTTCACAGAAGACGAGCTGGAGGACATCGAAAAGATGAAGCAAGACCCCGCCCTCTACGACAACCTCGTGCGAAGCATAGCCCCGAGCGTATTCGGTTCGCTCTTCCCTCGCGCGTGGCCCCTTTCCTTGCGTGTGTCAACTCAACCGTATTTATCATATTTTTTCTCTATATTTATAACTGGACCAATCAGGACACGACGAAGTGAAGCGTGGCATTTTACTCATGCTGTTCGGTGGTGTGCACAAGGTCACGCCGGAGGGCATCAAGTTACGAGGCGACATCAACGTATGCATCGTAGGCGACCCCTCCACGTCCAAGAGCCAATTCCTCAAGTACCCCACCTCATACATACATACATACATACATATACATATACATATATGCGCATCCGCGATGCCTAGTGCGTCGCCATTGGTCAAGCTTAGGGTATCGCATATTCCTTATTAGGTATGTGTCGACACTTATGCCAAGAGGCATCTACACGTCGGGCAAGGCCTCTTCTGCGGCCGGTCTGACTGCGTGTGTGGCCAAGGACCCCGACACAGGCGAGTTTGCCATCGAAGCTGGCGCCCTCATGCTTGCCGATAACGTACGTCCCTTATTAGTTGTCATCGTCGCTTTTGTTGTTGTCTGCAGGAAGATAACGACCATCCATCTCTTTCTGCTCTCTCCATGCGTGTAGGGCATATGTTGCATCGACGAGTTCGACAAGATGGATGTGCGAGATCAAGTCGCCATCCACGAGGCCATGGAACAGCAGACCATTTCTATTGGTTCGTTAATATTCATGAATTAGCCTCCGCCGGGTGGATATAAAGAGGGTGACAGTCACCTTTGATTGGCAGCCAAGGCCGGTATCCAGGCGACGCTCAATGCACGAACGTCGATCCTGGCTGCGGCGAATCCGATTGGCGGGCGCTACGACAAGTCGAAGACGCTTCGAGCGAATCTCACGTTATCGGCACCCATCATGTCTCGATTCGATCTCTTCTTCATCGTCCTCGACGAGTGCGACGAGGAGACCGACTTCAACATCGCTCAACACATCATCAGCGTCCACCAGAAGAGGGAGCAGGCGCTGAAGCCCGTCTATTCGATCGAACAGGTCCAGCGTTACATCCGCTACTCACGACTCTTCAAACCGCAGGTGCGCTTTCCTTTCCTTTATGGTATAGCCGCTGTTTAGTGTCCTAATAGGTGGTTGCATGTCAACCGAATAGATAAGCGACGAGTCCATGGAATTGCTGGTGCATCACTACAAGAAGTTGCGTGAGAACGATGTCGGGGCCGGAGGCAAGTCGGCCTATCGGATGACAGTGCGTCAGCTTGAGTCCATGATTCGTCTGTCGGAGGCACGTGCTCGTATCCACTGCGATGAAGAGGTATCTCATTGGACATACTTGGCATTCCGTTTCGCTGGATTGGCTGGCTCGTTCGTGAGTGACCTTGTTGCTGCTGCTGCTGCTGTTAAGGTGAGGCCGGCTTATGTCGAAGAGGCGGCGCGGTTGTTGAAGAAGTCTCTCATCCACGTCGAGACCGAGAGGATCGTCCTGAACGACGTCCCCACTCACCGCACTAGCTCGAGTGCGTCATCCATGGATAGGAGGAGTGAATGGGGCAAGAATAACTGACCTGACCTCGCCGCAGACGGGGATAGCATGGACGTGGATAGCAAGCCCGATGCGAGCAGCAGCGGTGACGCACAGAAGTCCGCGGCGGCCAAAGTTGCCAAGCCAGCGACCGCGAAGGAGAGAAACGGCAAGCGGAGGGCGACGACCGCCGAATCTGGCGAGAAGAAGGACTCGGGCGAGGAGCCGCTCGTGGTGAGCTACGAAGACTACAAGAAGATATCCCACATGCTCGTTACGTACATGAAGGACTACGAGTCGTCCGAGGAGGAAGGTTCCAGCGGTACGCCCTCCAGCCCCATTCCCCCCCCCCTCCCTCTCTCTCTCTCTCTCCTTGCAGCCTTTTACTTCCTCTGCGCCGCCGGTGTAATAAACACGACGTGCTTTGTTCCCCGAACAGGCTTGACGCGAGAGGATCTCGTGAGTTGGTATTTGGAGCAGAAGGCGGATGAACTCAGCTCCGAGGAAGAACTCAAGCGGACCGTCCGCATGGTACGCCTCATCGTGGACCGCCTCGTTACCCGCGACGGCGCTCTATTGGAGGACAGAAGCGGCACCCTCGCTGTACACCCGAGCTTCATCGACGATTAGGAGAACGAACACTTCTCTCTTTTTGAATAAAGGGCTTGCGCAGTTAGGCCTAACTATGTCGGTCGGGGTTGGTTGTTAATGGCTTCTTGAAATTTTACACGCTTCTTTTTCTTTTTCTTTTTTTTTTCAAACAAAGCAAACAAAGTGTACATACATACAGCAGAGGCCGTGAACAGACGGAGAGGTACAGAAACACAACATGTACAAAGATAAAGGCGCGACACCCTCCTCTCTGGCGGCGACCTCGACGACGGGATTGGCCGGAGGAGAAGGGGGAGGAAGAGGAAGAAGCGGGGCTGTGATGGGCGTGGTGGCGAAGCCGATCATGGAGGGGGCTTTGGCCGAGGTGTCCTGCTTAGTCTCCTCCTTCCTCCTTCCTCCTCCCTCCTCCTCCGAGGTCCTCTCCCGGCCTCTCGTTTCCAGCGTGCAAGTAGAAACGCGGCGAGGGTAGGCCTACCCTCATCCACACACACACACACACACGTACAACACACGAACGCAGCGAGCGTTCAGTAGCGCGCGGGGCCGTTGTCGTCGTAATCAGGGTCATCGTCGTCATCTTCTGCTTCGTCCTCGGGTTCATCCTCTTGTTCATGGTCCACTTCTTTCCCCTTCCCTTTCTCTTCGGGGCAGGACTCGTCGCGGTCTCTCTCCCACTCCTCCTCCTCATCCTCCTGGTCGTGCGCCTTGGACTTGCCCTTCGGGTCATCGTCCTCCTCGATTAGAAAATTGGACCCTAAGACCGACAGCCGCTGTGGCTCCGCCTTCACGTCGTCGATCTCTTCCTCCCCCTGTCTCAGGCTGTACGATGACGCTCCGGGACGGTTTGTGTCGACGACATCAGCCAAGTTGTCGTCTTCCTCGCCACCGGCCTGTCCGCTGCTGCCCGAAGCGGAAGGCGTCGAGGCGCGATTGACGGCACTGCTGCCGCTCGCTTCCTCGTCCACCGGCAGCGCCGGTACAGTGTCCGCAACCGCCCTCGCCTGCTCCGCCGCGGCTTGTTCATCCACAGCCCTCGCCTCGCCTTCATCATCGTCTCCCCCTTCTCGACGGTCCACCGCCTCCTCTTCGTCCTGTTCTCCGTCAGCTCCACCTACAACAACAGCAACAACATCACCGCCGGCGTTGTCGCTACTACTGTTGCTCTCTTCTTGAGCCTCTTCGCCGTCCTCAGCATTGCTGCCCCTGCTTCTGCTGCTGTCCCTGCCACTACCACCGCCGCCACTGCTGCTGCTGCTGCTTCCACGGCTGCTGCCACTGCGGTTGGTCTGTTCGCCTTCTTCGCCTCCCGAGTCTCGCATGGGGCTGATGACGTGCGGCTCTTCCTCGCCAGCGTCGTCCTCAACTTCTTGGCCCCAGGCCTGTTGCTGGTGGGGCGAAGCGGGAGGACGAGAGGTAGAGAAACGGCTCCGCACGTTCTCCCAAAGGGAACGCTCCTTTCTGCCCTTCTTTGCGCCATCTCTTCCTCTTCTGGAATCGATGTGTGATGTATGTCTTCGTCCCTACGCAACAAATGGTTTAAGATTAGCAAATCGTTCTAGTAAATGGCGGCTTGGTGGTGAATGGGTGGCAGAAGTGCAGACCTTTTTACGTTTGGCCTTCGTTTTCTTACATTTGGTAAAGGTCTGCTGACAGATGGGGCAGGTTCGCGACGTCTTCTGCGACCATTCTTGGATGCAGAACCAGCAGACCACGTGCTCGCAGCAGTCCATCTTTCCCCTAAATTTGCGTTCTTCCATGTCTACGAGACAAATACAACATTCGTTGTCTAATTCCTCCTCCCATCCTCCCACCAAGTCACACCTCGCTCTTTTGGCCGCAGAGGTCTCATCATCCGACATCTCCCCGATGGGTCCATCCTTTCTGTCTGACGTAACACCTCCAAGGCTGTCTCGCCTGGACCGAAGAAAGGAGAGGCGACGCGGGTTCGCCAAGGAGACCAGCCCACGCACTGCCCTCATCGTGTTGTCGCGCCTTCTTCTTTCCCCTTCTCTCGCGAAAGAGGCAGGTAGGTGGCCTCTCCCACTCGATCGAGGCGCTATACAAGTTTGATGTCTCGCGTGGGCGCGGAACCTCTAGAGGCAAGGGGGGTCGTGGACCTTCCTCTTGTGTTGCGATAGGCAACAGGCCTCCTCGTCGAGAGAGAGGTGGGCAGGGGCGACGGTAGCTGAAAATATGCAGGTCAAGACTCGCTCGGAAAAATCCGGTAATTCCAAGTTAAAAATCAGCCTACTTGACAACATGCTGCCGACACAAACAGCGACCACGGTTCCACGAAGCCATACACGGATCGTGTTTGTCAGACACAAACTCAGCAGGCGGCTTCAAACTTGACACGGATTGGCATGACCTCCTTTGGGATTTACAAGGCATGGAGACGACTGTCACTCGTCTACATTCGTTCTGAGAGCCCCTTTAGTCCGATAGCGAGCCATCGCTGTCCCCATCGAACCTTTGCCGATAGGCCAGCTCCGCTTCTCGTCTTGCCAGCTCTCGTCGCTGTTGGTCTAATCGACGGATGTTGTCTTCGATCATCCTTTCTCGCTCCTCGAGCATCCTCTCCCTGGCTTCCACTTCCAGCTCGCGCAGGGCGAGGGTCCTCTCGCGGCGGGCCAAGTCTCGCTCCTCCTTCTTAAACTGCGTTTCCCTCTGCACCCTTCCCTGTTCGCGTTCCACTTCCTCCTTGAACAGTTGCTCCTCCCACTCTTTCAGCTTCTTCTCGCGCACCTCCAGCTCCTTCAGCTTCTCATCGGACATGTCAGCCCGATCCCTTGAGCTCTCTTTTAGGGCAGCGTCCAGAAAGCCGCTCACGTAGTGTGTTGTAAGCCGCCTTTCTTTCTTTTCCTTGTTTCCGGGACGCTTTCTGTCGACACTCTTGAAAGCTGGAGTTGAAGAAGCGGACGATCTTCCCGAATTGAGACTTGCTGTCTCTTCGACAGCTGCCGTGTCCAGCGTCGCTGCCAGGCTTCGCAGGCTCTCACACTCGTCCACTGTAGCGCCCATATCGTCTGCTTTTGCTGGCTTCTTTTTTGATTTGTTGATGGGGTTATCGAAGTTGGCCAACTCCTATGCAGCCGAGCTTTTTTTAGAGTCGACCAATCCAGACTGTGACCGGGGAAAAAGAAAAAAAACAGAAAAAAAAAGATGAAGCCAGGCATGTACTTTGAGTGCCTTCAGTTCGGGGTTATCGGACTGAAGGCTGTCCCTCGGCTGGACTTCAGACGTGCTACGTTTGCGTTTGATGGCCTCTTGGCTGTCGCTGCTACGGCTGGACATCTCCAGCACAGAAAGATGCTTCAGCGCCTCCTTCACGTCATTTGGATCGACCGAAGACCGAGACTTCGCGTGCCTCGTCGGCTTCGGGGACGACGAAATGGTAATTGAGGCCTTGGCGGCGGCGTTCCACTGCCCGCCCTGGTCAGACCCGCTCTCAACTCGCTCTGCGGACCTATGGAGCTCTCCGCCGGAGAGGCGCAGCGAAGCATCAGGCCCGCTCGAGGGCCCCACGCCCAGACTACTCTTCCTCCCCTTTTGTCCATGAAACGTTTCGGTGCTCAGATTTTTTCCCGATCTGCGAGGGGTTGTCGGTTCGTTGTCCGGTCTCTGCTGCTCGATCACCGCGGCGGACATTGAACTGTCGGACTTGGTGGAGGACTTCTTCTTGATGCTGTCGCCCTTCCCGCCACCGATGATCTTGCGGTCGAGCGCGGGGCTGCTCTTCCCCATGGCTTTGAGCCCGCTCGGGAGAACGATCTTCGAGCCCTTGGATTTCTTCTCCTTCTTCGCCTGCCTCTTCTTTTTCGAGTCCTTCACCTGAAGCTCTACCATAACAGGGTTCTGCTTGGTGGGTGTAAGACCACGACACAATGTGGTTCAGCAATTGATGTATCCTTTCGGGACGGGTTCAATTCCGATAAACCACTATGATATGGAAAAGCACACCTTGCCGTTGGTTGCTTTGCGAACGGAGGGAAAATCACAGAAGCGATGAAACTCGACTGTGAGCTCTTCCTGTATGGGAGAATATGAGTAATCCATACATTTATATACCTCGTCCATACGTATTGTTGATAGAGGGGAAAGAAAAAACGAAAGGAAAGGAAAGAAAACGAGAGGAAACGAAAGGAAAAGAACACGCACTCCGTCAACTGTAAGGGAGAACTCATCCAGCCGGCTTTCGTGGAGTTGAGGCACGGTTTGGAAGATTGCTCTCTATTTCATGATGTGAGCCAAACTCCACAAAGAGAAGAAAAAGGCCTTGTCGTTGACGAACCTTGACCCGATCGACAGTGCTGTTAGAAGGAACCAACAAGGGGTGTTCCTCGTAAGAAAGTCCCTCCTTGTGAGATATTGAAACACACGCCTACCAAAAAA